>VDFB02338920.1:0-106050 GCA_007258455.2 Sequoia sempervirens | reverse complement strand
AGAGGCAACGTAGTTTGACAAATGACAAAGACTGACAAACGCGACTGACTCTGACTATTTTTGGATTTTTGAAATGTTTTGATGTTTTCTCAGGTCATTTTGTGATGTTCGTGGATTTTCCATGATGTTTCGTCTTCCACATAGCCAATGTAAGAACCAAAATGACGCACGTCAAGTGTTTGCCCCCAGTCGAGTATAAGACTAATTGATTATGAATAGGGTAAAATAGGGGATATGAAATGCTCTCGATGTCAATCATTCCAAGCTATGGAAAAGACTACCACTTATTAGGAATGATATATACAAGTGATGGACACAAAAGGTAAGGGATATGTACAGGATAGTGGACTATGTACACGAATGTGGGCTATATACACGGTAGAGACTATGTACAGGGAAGTGGGCTATATACATGGTAGGGACGATGTTCAAATAAGTGGTGTATGTACAAGATAGATTAGAATAATAGTAGACAAAGGAGCAGAGTTGAGTACACATGGCGCCTGTTTGCCAGGTTTTCACCATGGTACCTATCCAAGGCGCCACCGGAGTGGTTTTCACCGTTGGACGAATGATTTGTCTTTACTATTTTCCATATTAACTAATTTTTTTGGTGTTAGCAAGATGCCTGTTTGCCAGGTTTTCACCTTGATAACAATTTTTTCGGTTTTCTAATTTTTTTGTATTTTTTGCTAAATAAGACAAAGGCTCCCAGAAGCTATGCATAGAACTTCTTCAGATGCATACTATTGATTGGTGAGGACAATGGTTCCCCTTCAGGAGTAGAGAGTTGGTACGCTCCTGATCCAAAAGCTTCTGTAACAACATAAGGTCCCAACCAATTAGGTTCAAACTTTCCTGGTTTGTCTCTTTCTGCTTGATTCTTTGGATTCTCCATTAAAACCAGGTCACCAATGTCAAAATTTCTGTTTAAAACCCTCCTATTATAGCAATGAATGGCTACATTCGTATGCTTTGAAGATGGTCCGCTCTCACCGTCAGCCATCTGCAAATTCTAGCTCATGGAGTCTTCGGACACTCTACTCTTCTCATCATCAATGGCCTTCGTGATACCTTAGGGAAGGAATTCTCAATAGGTAAAAATGGCTTCAGATCCAAAGACAAGTGAATATGGGGTAGCACCAAGGGGAGTATGGATACTTGTACCATAAGCCCATAAGGGAGGATTAAGTCAGAATGCCACTACCTAATTATCATTGACGTTTTCTGAGGATTCTAATGATGGTCTTGTTAGATGCCTCGCCAATAATAATTTCGTGGGTAGTATGGGTGGAAAAGTGATGTTGATATGAAATTCTCAATGTAGGTGGCGGACTTGGTTCTTAAATAGGCAACCATTATCAATGATTATGGACTGAGGGACACCATACTAATAGATGATATAGTTCAGGATAAATTTAGAAATCTGCATGTCGGTAATGTATGTCATAGGAATGGTTTCAATCCACTTCGTAAAATACTCAGTGGCAGTGATAATGAACTGATGTACATTAGATGATGTGGGGTGGATCTTACCTATGAGGTCGAGTCCCCATTGGGCAAAGGGCCATGGTGACGTGATAGGACGGAGCTCCTGTGCTGGGGCATGTATCAAATCTCCATGAACTTGGCATTGGCGACATTTTGTTACAAAGACATATGAGTCTTTTTCCATAGTAGGCCAATAATGACCTAGTCTCATAATCTTTTTGGCCAAGGTAGGACCGCTAGAATGGGAACCACATATACCCTCATGCACCCCATGCAAGGTTGCTTGTGCTTTAGTAGAATCAAGACATCTCAGTAAGGTATTGTCTAAAGCGCGTCTATATAGGGTGTCTCTGACGATGGTATATTTGGCTGACTTGCGGAGGAATGTTCTACGTTGGTTATTGGATAGGCCAATGGGTATGACTTCAGCATGAAGGTAATCATAGATTTCTTTGTACCATGGGGAATCGGGACCAACGATGTCACACACCATTTTAGAATCTAGGATATCGTAGGTTGGGACCAAAAGTTGTTCTACCAAGAACTCAAACTTAGGCACGTTGTTAGGAATGTCAAGAAGTGATGCAATTGTAGCCATAGTGTCTGCTGCCCTGTTTAAAACACGAGGTATTTGATGAAATTCGACTTTGTCAAAGTACTCTTTAAAACTATCTGCCATGCGCTTGTATGGAGTAAGCTTCTCATCCTTAGTCTCATAATCATCATTTACCTGCCTGATTACTAGTTGAGAATCACCATAAACCTGTAAAACCTTAATTTTCCACTTGACCGCCATGCGAAACCCTGTCACTAGAGCTTCATACTCTGCCATGTTGTTAGTGCATGGGAATGCAATCCTGAATGACTTAGGGATGGAATCACCTTGTGGTGTGATAAACAATATCCCAGCCCCTGAACCATGATTTGTATGTGAACCATCAAAGTACAGTTTCCATGTTATGTTTGTGTCAAATGTAAATATGAACTCATCAGGAAAGTCTGCCACTAATGGGTGATTCACTCCGGTGAAGGGTGCATCAGCTAACCGGGACAATGACCTGTCCTTTAATAGTCTTTCTTTCACATACCGTATATCATACTCACTAAGTATCATAACTCCACTTGGCCAGCCTACACGTCGCCTTGCTGAAGATATTTTAGAGGGTCTATTTTAGCAATTAGCATTGTTTGATGGTTTAGCATGTAGTGCCTCAATTTTTGGGTAGCAAATACTACTGCAAGACAGGCATGTTCAATGTTACTATAGTTGAGCTCATAACCAACCAAAGTCCGGTTGATATAATAGACCCGCCTTTCATGACCTTCATCGCCATTCTGCGGCAAGCAATACCGAGGATGAATGGGTTGTCGCGGATATAAAGAATCAATGGCCTCCCTTCAACAGGTGGCATTAAAATAGGTGGTGTAAGTAAATATTCTTTAATCAGTTGAAAAGCCTCTTCACACCTAGGTGTCCATGCAAAGGGTACTCCTTTCTTCAGTAGATGTTGAAAAGGGTGTGTCTTGTCTGCTAGCTGCACTATAAATCTTCTAATAGATTGCAACCTTCCCTGTAATGTCCTTAGTTGACTGAGATTGTTGGGTGGTGGCATGTCCATGATTGCTTTTACCTTAGTAGGATCTACTTCAATGCCTCGTCTAGAAATGATATAACCTAACAGCTTTCCTGACTTGACTCCAAACACACATTTCTTTGGATTGAGTCTCACATTATACTTCTCTAGCCTCTGAAATACCTTGTCTAAAACTTGTAAATGTTCTGCCCTTGTCTTGGATTTGACAATAAGGTCATCGACATAATCCTCCATACAAGTGTGTACTAAATCATGAAAGATAGTGGTCATGGCACGTTGATAGGTTGCTCCTGCATTCTTGAGTCTAAAGGGCATAACATTCCAGCAATACGTTCCCTAAGGAAAAGTGAAAGTCGCCTTAGGTTGGATTCAGTTGGCTATTCTGACTGGTTATATCCCTAGAATCCATCCATAAGGAGAACATCTCATATCCCCGGCTGCCATGTCAACTATCATGTGTATTAGGCAAAGGGAAGTCATCCCCTAGGGACAAGCTTGCTGATATCTCTAAAATCACAAGTGTATGGATGCCCCCAACCGGTTTGGTAACTATACAAGATTGGAAATCTAGACCAAGATAGTCAATAGGTCCTATGAAACCAACGCCCAAGAGTGCTTCTTGAGTTCTCGCTTCGACCACAAAAGCAATTTGTGGATGCATTTTTCTCACAACTTTTGCTTTTAATGCCTGGACACCTGGGTTGTGGGGCAAGGCAAGTGATGTAGAACAAGTTCGTGATTCAACCCGGTGCATGCCTGCATATGACCAAGCAAAATTTATCTGCTTCGTTTCAAAGAAGTCATGGAACTCATTTCTCTGTGTTGTCAATGACGCTGCAAAATAAACCAGTCAAGGATTATCTTTTGTGCCTACATTGACTTCTACCGATTCTTCCACGAGCATGGGTGACTTTTCCTGTGCAATGGGGAAATGTTCAAACCTCCATCCTTAGGCGCCTCAGAGAGGTTTTCACCTTCGGATGCGTCCTTTCTTTTTACTTTTTCATTGTCTAGAGGTGCCTTTCGTTTTCACCTAGAGACTCATCCTTTTTATCTTGTTGATTCTTTTTCTCATTTTTGTGACTGGAGGGTTGAACAGATTCCCCAAAATATGCTTTATTGTCCAAGTCAATGGTAAAACCAGCTTTATGATCCCCATTAGGTATGCCTTCACGTAATCCCAGGAACTCAGCAATTGCTTCGTCGTTCTCAAAAGTGTCTAAAATGGGTGTATCTTGTTGATCCCAATCTATGAGTTGGGGATAAACTAAGGGCATGTCATCGTCGGAGTTATCAAAGTCTAATGGGGTCAAGGTAAAGATTGAATTATTCATGTGATTACAAAAGTCCTGTACCAAGTCCGTTTTGCTCTTGGGTTTAGGTCTAGGTGGATGAATAGGTGGGCCTAATGCCAAGGTTTGACAATTGGAAACATGTGGCTGAGGTTGCCAATAGGTACGATCAAGTGATTCCCAATAGTAGTGTTTAAACCACTCCTCTTTTGTCATTTTATTTGGTGGACAAGAATTTAAAGGATTGGGTGAGGAACTTAACATCAAGTCAAGTTCTCCAAACAACTTGTCAAGGTCCATTGAAGAAGTAGAGGATAAGGAATCCCACTCATAATCGTTAGAATCGGGGGAGTCACAATGATGTTGGTCTACAGGTTCGTGAGATGTCTTGGTATCTTCTGAAGCACGTACTTCCTCAAGTAAGGGTAATGGAGTACTAGGAATGCCAATCTGGATCGGTTGAAACCCTAGCCCTACTCCTTTTGGCCATTGAGAAACAAATATTGGTTCCACTCTGCCATCTTGGTTTAAACCTAAACCACTTTGTCCATCATATCCTTTGCTTTGCATGATTTTGAAACCCTTTCCATATAGACTTGTAGGAATATGAGCAAGTAAAAGGGATTCTTGATTATCTTCCTTGTACAACCAGGAAGTGACATCTTTTGTATCTACAACCTCTTTGCTTAATTCACCCCATTTAGTGAAAGTTGTTGTGGGGGGAACATGTATAGTGATCATAGATTGTCCCCTACCTGCTATAGGTAAACCATATGACTTAGGAGGAACCAAATGGCTAACACAATAAGAAGTCTTCATGTAATACTCTCCACAACCCTTGTCTTGGATCTCGACCCTAGGAGTGGTAGGAAGTGAGGGTGAAACAGATGTTCGAGTGAGCGTGGACGGGTCAACATAAGAAGATGGTTTAGACGGTGAGGCCTCTTGGTTGACTGGCACTTGACATTGAGGGATCTCCTTTAGATTGGTGCAATACTGGAAAGGATCGGGATCACCATCTATAGTTATTTCGGTGCCATTGTAAGGGAATTTAAGACACTGATGATATGTGGAAGGGACCACCTTCATGGCATGAATCCATGGTCTACCTAGCAGAAGGTTATAAGGGAGGGTGAGATCCAAGACCTGGAACTTTGTCTCCATTACCGCAGGACCAATTCTGATAGGAAGTGTTACCACCCCCTTTGATTTGCATTCTTCATCATCATAAGCCTTAATGACAATACTCTTAGTGGTGTCCACGCATGCTTCTGAGATACCTAATGCCTTAATTAGTTTTAAAGTGCATAGATTTAACCCTGCTCCTCTGTCTACCAAAACTCGTCTAACCTTGGTGTCATCGACAAGGACTTCTAGATGTAAAGGGTCATTGTGGTTCGTCTTATCTACGGCATAGTCTTGTTCGGAAAATGTGGCATGATGATTATTGGTCAAGTAGCCCATCATTTCCTGGAAACGATTGACATCAAGGTCATTAGGGACCTTGGTGTTCTGTAAAGCCTTATCAAGGATAAACCGATGCTTAGGAGAGATACGCAACAATTCCAAGATTGAGATTTGGGTTGGGGTCTTCCCCAACTGATCAAGTAGGTTATATTGTAACTTGGAAGGTTGAGGTGTTTTCTGTGATGGAGGGCCTAGGATAGTAAACTTAGTACGACGAGTATTGACTGCACACTCAGGATTAGCATTGATATTAATGGTATTGATGTTTTGATCAGCGGCACAAAGGCAATGAATGATTTTGCCACTATCATAATCATGTTTGATACTCACATAATTAAGGACATATTGGTCTTAGTACTCGAGCTGGGGACAGTTCCTTTCCCATGGTCATGTAGTGGGTCTGAGAAGACTTGATGGTCAGTGTTAGATGTCTTTTGTTTTTGTCCACTAACCTCAATAATTCTCTTATCAACAAGATCCTGTATGATATTCTTCAGTTGTCAACAGTTTTGTAGGTTATGCCCCTTTGTCCTATGATAATCACAGAAGGCATTGTCATCCCACCAAGTTGGTTTAAACTGTCCTGGATCGTATTGTCTTGGTTCCTGCAGCTGTATGAGGTTGTGTTGTAACAATTGTTTGAACACCGACTCAATGGGTTCCCCTAAGGGAGTGAACTCACGTTTCTGGAATCTCCTTGGTTGTGGACATTGAGTATTTGAGACCGTGTTAGGAGGTTGATTGATAGCATTAAGTGTGTTGGAAAAAGTATGAGGTCCTTGTAATGTGAGGAGGGGTCTTGCTTGTAATGTTTTAGCATCCACCACCCCATCATTGGTGACATTTTTTAGTTGTGAGACCAGAATCTGTTTCTGTCAGTGGGGGTGTTTTGTACGATTGGGTTTCTATTTGATGTTGCCATTTTGATTTCACCCTTTTCAATGAGGTCCTTCTCTATTATCACCCCTTTTTCTACTAGTTCTGAAAAAGATATGCAACAATGTACCCTTAAGTTACTCTTGAGTTTTGGATGAAGGTTTTCTTGAAACATGGTAACCTTTTGTTTTTTAGGTATCTCGACAGGACACCTACTTGCAATAGTTCTCCAACGTTGGAAGAAAGCAATGAATGTTTCACCTTCGTCTTGTGTTGTGTGGCACAAGGTTGCTATATTTATCTCATGGTCAATGTGAAAGGAGAATTGCTCCACAAATTTCTTGACTAGTTCACCCCAAGATCTAATGCCAGAATCTAAACCTGAAAACCATTCTAGTGCCACTCCTACAAGACTTTGTGGAAATAGCCTCATAAGATACGTGGGATCGTAAGCGACATCTATGCATATGGTAGAAAATTCCCTGATATGTTCTACTGGATTGCGTTTTCCATTGTACTTAGGAAGATTCGGTATGACATATCCATGAGGGAAAGGTGTCATGTACAATGATCTATCAAAAGGGAATGGGCATATGTCCTTTGGTGAAAATGATTTCTTAGTTGAGACCGACATGTTATCCATTTGCGTTTGTAATGCGTGCATTTGTGTTTGCAGGACGTCAACTTGGGTCAAAGATGTGCTAGGAGGATTATGCGGATCCATGTATGTATTCTGAAATCCAAAGTTTCGTGATGGGTTTTGATTGAACATTGGCATCTGAGGTGGATTTGGATTTGGAATGTTGGTAAATGTATTCTGGTCTGGTATTTGCATAAATCGGTGTTGACCTGGGTTCTGTGTAAACAGATTTTGAGTACCACTCTGTGACAAGGGATTATGATTCAGAATCGGTGTGAATTGGTTTTGACTTGGAATATGTGTGGACTGATTCTGACTTCCAATCTGTGCAAAGGGATTCTGATTCAGAACCGATGTAAATTGGTTTTGGCGTGGAATCTGTATGGACAAATTCTGATTACCAATCTGTGAAAAGGGATTCTGATTCGGAACCGATGTAAGTGGATTTTGTGTACCAGTTTGGGAGAGTAAATTTTGACTCAAAAACTGTGTGAATGGATTCTGATTGCCATATTGGAAGGAGGGAATGCCCCCTGTTTGTGTAATACGCGGTATAGTACTAGTGACTTGAGCATTAGGTATGGCAATTGACTGTGGTATGGTACTTGTGATACTAGCATTAGGTATAACCGTTGACTGTAAACTTGTGGCACCGACATAAGGTGTGGAGGCTAAGGTTTTAGACCTTTTATTCCCAACAAGAGGACCGAAGGGAGTAGATGATGAAGCCCTTGTAGTGAAATTAAATCCTGACGTCATGCTAGGTGTACCAAATGGGGACGTATGGACTGTCGTACTCTGTGTAGACGTGCTAGATGGCATAGTCGTGGTGACTTGAGGTATAGTAGTACTAGAAAAAGTGGTATTTGTCCCTTGTGTAGGTTGAGTTTGTAAGGTGCTAATGTCAAATCCTGGAGGTAAGGTAGCACCTTCAGTTAGAAATTTGCCTAAAAACCGTTGACGATCATTTGCTAGGTACTCATCTACAAAAGAGGAAAACTCAGGGTCTTGTGCGGCAGCCTCTATGTCCTCTACTACAATGTGTCCTTGAGTATTTCTAGTGGTGAATTTGTCTAATAAAGTCTTATGAGGTCTTGAAGAAAATGGATTGATGAACTCATTTGGGTTTGACATGTTTTCTCTCTCTCTCTTCTCTTAGACCTAGTTTCAACCATGTAAGACAAGCTCAATATGCGGGAAATGCAAGACTATATATAGAAACTGTATGACTCTATTCTATGTTTTTGGGGTTTTCTTATGCAAATAATGAATGTTCTAGGATGACACTAGTCTAGACTCTAAAGATGCAAAGTCTAAGCAAGACCCTAAAGTGATCAACTCTATAAACCTAAGATGAAGGGACCAACTACCTAAAGTCAAACCAAGGTGTCAATTTAGTTAAGTCAAGGAACCAATGTAGGACGAAGATCAAAGACAAGCTGAGTTTCCTAACTAGACTGATGAGCTAGGATGACTCTCTGTAGGACAAAGTTATAAGATGATAAGACTAGGTTGAATGACAGATTTCGTTGACACTATGACCTTTCTAGAGTATAGATGGTGGACTACTCCTAAAGTTTGTAAAAGTGACCTTTCTTGAAGTCTAATGCAAGTTGATATATACCCTAAGATGAAGGTAAACTCTAACTGAAGACAACTATGGTAATGACCAAATGAACCTAAAGGATGCAAAATTGAGCAAATCGTTTTAGGTTTCTGTTTCAAAGACTGTTTGTGTGAAGACCACTGAAACTGGTATAACCGTGTTGACTGGACAGTGACTGTAAATTTTGGTTTTCTGGTAATCAGACAGATGCGTCGTTTAATTTTCAGTTGCGGCTCAAAATTAATAGTTGCAGTTCAAACTGACAGATGCGACTCAGAATATACCAGATGCGACTCAAATTTACAGTTGCGACTCAAAATATAACGCATGCGGTTTCCCGAAAGCAGATGCGAGCCAAACTGACAGATGTGACTCAAGATTATGAGATCGACTTCGGGATTCATAGTTGTGACTCAAAAATTAACAGATGCGACTCAAAAAATCAATTGCGACCTTCTGGTGAATAGTTGCGACTCTCTGTGAATTTTCAGTGACATGAAATTTAAATTGACTCCATTTTCCGTGATCAAATTCTGACAATCAAAGACAATTGTAAGACAAAGTGTTTTTAGTTTTGATTTTGGACTCAAAGAGCGTTTAAGTTGATATGAGACAAGCACATCCTAATGGCCAAAGGCCTAGGGTTTGTATACTTGGTATAGCCCACCTATTATACCCGGATTGGTGATGAACACCTTTCCTTCTTGAGGCGGATAGCTTAGGAATTTGGTGGCATTGAAACCCTCCGCGGCTCGTGCGCCTTTGAGCACCAATTACGAATTCTTTGTAATGACCTCCCAAAGCTGCTATCTCTACTCAAAGGGGATCGATTAGTGAGTATCTTCGGGCATAATCGCGTACCACTTGTGATACCAAGCAAGCCACAAATAGGTTGGTCTCTACAACAAAGGGTATTTAATTTGGGCATTCTGTTCGTGGGGTGTGATCCATACGGCGCGAGTCCCCTTTCGGATCCATCTCGTCGGAACCACACTCATGATTCTTGGGGTTTCCCCAAGAACCCACTTTTATATACCGGATGGAAGTCCCTCGGGTTCAGGGTGCTACGGTGCAGTGAATCACAGAATTGAAGTACTTTCCACGGAGGCAATTTAGAAGTTCTAGAAGTTGGTAACCGTTCCTCTTACCCGAGTTACATGGATCGCGGGAGATATGATATACCAAATGCGTAGGGTAACGGAGACTTGTGCTTCGCGCAAACAGTAGACACTTGTTAATTTTAACCAAATGAAAGATTTGCTACGCTACCAAACAATCTGTTTCAAAATTTAACTAGGGTCTTCGACAAACATCCTGCAGAAGATATCATTAGTAATTTTCTATATTGTCTTCGTCAATCGTCCTACAAAAGGTTGTTAACTCCAAATGGCCACACGCTGAAAATCAAATATCAGTAACACGAAAATCAATTGAAAATTCCAAATTGCCGAAAGCAAAAATAAAATTTTTACCAGTCAATTGCGTCGTTTCGTTACCAGTCAGATGCGTCGCTTATTTTTCAGTTGCGGCTCGGGATACCGGTTGCGGTTTAGGAATTGCCAGATGCGTCGTTTATCTGTCAGATGCGGTTCATAAAACCAATTGCGGTGCAGAAACTTCACATGCGGTTCATAAAAGTCAATTGCGGTGCAGAAACTTCACATGCGTCGTTCCGTACGAAAATCTGCAAAAACGAAAATTAAAAGATCTACGGATTCGCGAAGATGGTGTCTTCACGTCGGGTTCACCAAAATGTAACGCCTGAAAATGAAACAAGCTTTTGCACAATAGACAACAAGGAAGATTAGTAGATTAAAAGCACACATGCAATACAATACTAGATCTAGAATGCAAATTCATATGTTAAGCAACAAAGAACATGGGAAAGTAAAAACGTAATTAAAACTAGAACAATCTCACCAATTCCAAACGTATTTCCATGATTCATTCGATTGCCCTTCTCCATTTTGCTTGTGTAGTATAATTGCCCTCAGATTTTCAAGTTCGTGCAAGTATAGCCTAAGATAGTGATTAGCAAAATATCGAAGATTCAAGATAAAGGTGCTCTCAAAAGTCATAAGATTTCGCGAGAGAGATTGGAATGCAGAATGACAAATCAATTTATAGAAAATTGATTATTCGAACGACAGGTCAAGATTGAAAGATCAACGGACGATTGAGATTGACTGATTAGTCATGCATTCTGTTAACTGACAGTGATGACATGAGTGATTCGAATTAGAAATAGAATTAAAGATTAAATAAATGATTCAATCTTCAGTTCGGTATTCGAAAACATTAGAAATATCTTTGCATGACAAAGATAAAGATTGATTATAACGACTCTCTGTTCGAATGTACGCACAACATTTAATTAATTAAATAAGAATATTTAATTAATATGCATGTGACGAATTGAGTTAGAACTAGAGGATTGCATGATTAGACGAGGAGATTACTCGAGAATGCCACTCAGACATCAAATGAATAGTTAACTGAACGATTAAAATAGATGTCGAGTTGAGTAAAAGTGAATACTTAGATAACTCACATAATTATCTAAAATATAGAAGAATGTGTTAAAATAGAATTTATGAATTAAATAACTCATTTAATTCAAGAGACAATATTCGAAGGATAATTAAATAAATAAGATTTATTTAATTAAATGACGAAGGGGATTTTAAACGAATAATTAAATAAATAATTTATTTAATTATAGTTGAAATATGATAAAGAGTAAATTAAATAAGGATTTATTTAATTTAACAAGAAAGATAAGGTTAATTAGTAACATAATTAAATAAAAAGCGTTTATTTAATTAATCAGGTATAATAAAGAAAAGTGAATTAATTAAATAATTAATATTATTTAATTAATAGAAGAATTAATGTTAAGATGACTTAATTAAATAATTGACATTATCATGACCATGAAGTATGAAGAATATGGAAGTCGCAAGCTTAAACCAGATTTTGGTGTCTACAGAGATAACAGGAACCATGCAAGACAAGAGAAAACAAGTATGGCACCAAATCACAATGTCATTCCTTGTATTCAAGTTATCCACTATGGAAACAATTCAAGCCTTCTGTTACAATATTTTCTTGAGAATACCTACTTGCTAACTTGCTTCTAACTATCTTTCTATTCTAATTACAAATTCTAACTATCTCTAATCTTCTAACCCTTTACAAATGAGGCGAAATGCCAAATATATAGAATTCTCCCAGAAAACCTGTCGGCCAGGCAAGGGTTTTGCATTATTAATGGCACAACAACTCAGCCAAGAGAAACCCACGGTCGGTGAAATAAGCATAAATGCACATTCCATCAAAGTCGGCCAGGGATCCACAATGCAGCTCGAACTAACGTGCGGGAAGATAATAGGGAAGCACAAATCGTGCCGCAGCCTATCATTAGCTCCCTTCCCTATTATCTCTGCCCTGATCTGGCCCTTCATGTACTTTCAAGAACGCCGCATCCAAGTCCGCCAGAGGTGGTAGAGGAAAAACCCTAAGTTGATTCTCAATGGACGCAATCTTCTCTCTTGAGTGTTTAACTGACCTATCCCAATCTACCTTATACGTTAGGTACTTATCAATAACTGCAAGGTAGGTAGCCGCATCATCCAACTGGTGCTCAGAAACGGACCCATCATCAAGTGGTGCATAGACATCATGCCACCATTTCCTCAATTGTTCAAGGCTCAAGTACTTGGGCGCGATCTTCCTTCTACCCGTCATAATTTCAAAGAAGGCAATAGAACCATTGTAGACACCAGCTAGGGTATCATCAATATGCTTTCTTTGTTTGTAAATATTTTTCAACACCTTCTGCCTAATCTGCAATGCCTCATACCACTCCCATGGTTCGACAGCTCTGGAGGAAGGAAGAGTTCCATCACTCATTAATTTATCTTTGGTGTATTACATGATGGTCCTTGTTTTCTGTAGAAGAAGATCCGTATCCTACTTATCTTGGGCCAACACCGCCTTCAACCGCTCAGTTGTCATGACAACATCCTTTCCTATTGACAGGATCTCCTTGATAGCCTCAGCTCCCCTTAACTGCACCCCTTGCAACCAACTCATAGTGGTAAGGGTGGAAGCTTTCATCCTTTCTAGCTTGGTTACGTTCTCCTGATATTTCCTCCTCCAAATTTAGCTTCTCAGGAGTCTCATCCTTATTCCTTTCCTCCTCAATGTGTTCCTCCTTATGCTTAGGTGAGAAGACCTTTTTCGCCTCCTTCTCCTTTGAGGGAAATTCAACTCCTTTATGTGTGATTGGGGTCTCTGTATGTGCAACCAAGGGAGACCGCATTATCTCCTCAACTTCAGCCTCTGCACGATAAAGGTTACCCTCATGTAATTCCTCTACCTCAGTATCTAGATGCTCCTCAATATTCCCTGCCTTGCCTAGTGCACTTTGGGCCTCATAAGAAAAAGGAACATCCCCCTGCCGTCTCTCTTGGGGAATGACAGGGGGAAGGTCTGCTTTAGGCGCATTGTCCTTGGAGAAGGAGTCCTAGACCTCCTTGCGTATACTTTCGCCTTTTCCCCTGAAATTTCTATCTCAACCACTAATGGGGCAACTTCTTCCTGTTCTTTAGAAATTTCCTTCTCCTCTTAGGCATTGGTACATCAACTCAGGACCTTGATTCTAAGTCCCTTTCTGCTCAGACTTTTTAGTTCTTGTCCTCTTCTTAGCCTTTGGCCTCCTCTATTTTTTTGTCTCTTGGGCCTCTTTTCCTGGAACACCTTTAGACTTAATTTTGACAGGAGAATCTAGCTTGCCTTTACTTTTAGGATCTTCCGGCCCTGTGGACTCCTCAGAAGTTGAATGGGGATCCAAATCTCCCATTAGCACATAGGTGCATTGCACACCGTTATTTTTTAGTTCCCACAACTTATGCTTTAGCCACATCCTAGTGACATTGAGAACTAGATCCATCAATTGTTTTAACTATGTCTTTTCCTCTTCCAACCAATCCACATCACCAATTGGTTTGTCTTTTATGGCCTCATAGGCATGATCCTGAACTAGGTTCCCATCATCTTCCAACTGATCGAGAACTGCCTTTACGTTATACAGTCGAACTGACTCAACTGGAAGCTAGGATAATTTCTTCTTTTTGACCTCATACTCATCACTATAGTTGGCCCAATAGTCCTCCAAGTTCACCTTATGACTATATTCTCTACTGGCCTTCTTCTGGGCTTCTCCTGTGATATCAAACCTGGACCTCATGGAGTGTAAAGACAAGCCCAAAGTACTCAATTCTTCCTCTGAAGCTTGGGCGAAACCAATGAAAGGACAAACCTGTCTAGTGCCAATCCTTAGTGGGAAATCTCCACCAAATCCAGTCTTGTGTTTGTGCTTTTTGACGATGGCATCAAAATCACAAATCTGTCTAGTTACGTCCAACAATATCATTTGGTTAGTGGGATACTTTGGAAGTCTGTATGGGGCCCTTTGGCAGCCATCAATCCGAATGTAGGAGAAGGTTGGGAATTGAATAAACCAATCTCCATACTTCTTGATGAGCTCCTTGGGTTGGTCTGAAATTATGACATGCTCTGCCTCCTGAAGCATTCTAGTGATATGCATGGTAAATGCATCATTTTCCCTCCTATAGTCTGAGCTTCCTAAATACAACTAAGGGAAAAATTCATAAATAATATCCTGTCTAAAAATTCCCTTTGTATCAAGTCCCCTATAGGGATGGAATCTAGCAAGTGCATAGACCAAATATGAGGTCATTGTGAAGGTATTTGTCTGCAACACATTGGACAATTGTTTGTGAATTACTTGGATAATGACCCCTGCCCAATGGTAATTAATATTTTCTTGCTCCATCCTCACAATGACATGGCACATCCAATTCTCAAATATACTAGCACTCTTCAATCCAAGCACCCTGCTAAGAAGAGTGATGGAATCATAGTATTCCTTCTTGAATTTTGCTCTGTACAGCTACTTGGGCAACTTGGAATAGTGGGACTTGGGCTTCTCTAGCCAAGAATTGATCAGCTACTGTGACTTCACAGTTTGTTGATTGTAGAACTCCTGAGCTACCTCAATGGTGAATCCCACCACATGAGATTGGTCTGACATATCAAATGTTTGGGTGATGGAGACAGGGTTGAGATTGGGAACAACCCTCCCTTGAGGACTAGTTATCCTTTGTGTGTCCTGATCATAGTGCCTGGCGCACTCAAGGAAAAATTCATAACAATGTACCGTAGAAGGGAAACTGGCTACATGGGACAAGCCTAATTCCATCATCCTTCTAGTCACCAAAGGAGGATCCTTGGCTGCCATCCTTGCTTTAAACTCCTCATAGTCCCAAAGGCCAAAATTTGTATCAGTGACTTCTGACCACACAGAAGTGATCTTGCTTTCAAGGACCTTGCTCTTAATGTCCAGCTTAATCCTCTCTGCATCGGACAATGAAGAACCAGCTACCGCCTTGCTTGATCCAACCTGCACTCAACATGGAAATCATATGAAAAACTATAGGAAAGTAAGGTCAATCCATCAAAACATTGTTAGAATGCGTCTCATATAGTCAAGGTGTGATTAAATCTCATATAAAATGACCACAATAGATTTCAAATTTCAAGACCATCTGCGGAATCATAGCCAGGGAGGAATTTTGGGAAATTCTAGACCGATCGGATTCCAGCGGAATAACTAGGAAACACCTACTTAACCATGAATCCTGATCATTTTTCATCAATAAGCAATACAGGAGATCTTAAGAAAGCATGAATAAATCATAAAATGCATTGAAAAACACTAACATATCATGCTATTCAACATTCCTTTACATTTCATCAACTTTCGGGAAAATATGCCAGAGACGGATCCCAGCGAAGAACGAGCCAAAAGGAAACTTTGGAGAATTAGGGAGACGGCAGATTTCAGAGAAATCTGGACTTGGCAAAAATCCATGGTTAAGGCACCATTCCGAACCAAACGGTGCAAAGGCCAGTACTTTGACCAAACAACTTTCATTCAAAATGAGGTCACGCCGAGTGGGGCACGTCTTGTCGACCGACGATATAGTAAATAATATCAATATGATCACAGGGTAGTTGGGGTAGGGTTTTGGCGAATGCCTCATGTTTCACCGACTTTCAAGGTCCAGGCAAATACTTCAAACAGACAAGAGTTTCTCGATATAAGGTTTGGGTGAACTTATAGAGTCTTGCCGAACGTTGATGTAACAAACATCTCGATGTGACCAGCGGGTAGTCAGGGTAGGGTCTTGGTGACTACGTTATGTCTCGCCGATGAAAAGTTTCATCGGCATAACCTCTTGCCAACACTATGAAGTCACCCCGATAGAAGATCTGGGCTCACCAAGAGAAAGCTTTCGCTATGAAGTCCTGGCGACTGTTAGGAGTCTCACCAAAAGTGAAGGTCTCGGCAAGAGTAGGGAGCTTGCAGTAAGGTCTCAACGAAGCATGAATGTCTCCTCGACAGAAGGTCACTCGACAAGAGTAGGATATGTTCGGTGAAAGGTCTCGCCGAAAGGGGGAGGTCTCAGCGATAAAATAGAAGATCGGCAAGACGAAAGGAGCCCGCTATGAGCTCTTAGCGATGGGGTTGGTCTTGGTGAATCCTCTTTGTCTCACCGATAGAAATAGGAAACTTTATCGGCGTGAAAATGATCCTGTCACAGCGATGACATACGAACTCAAGAAGGCTTTCGGTGAAACGTTTGGGTGATCGGTATGACATCTCTCCGACTCTGAAGAGTCACAACAATGAAAATTCAGGAGGGATAGAGAGTCAAGATTTCACCCAGACACTGAACCAACTATGGATTTCAAAAATTTTAACTTAGGGTACGTCAGGTACGAACCTTTCATGAATTTTATTTGCATTCTAGGTCAATTTTGAGATGAAATCACCTGATATGGCACTACCTCAGGTCCAGAACCCTATTCATCCACCATTAGCACACATGCAAGCTCAGAATTTAGTTGTTTCCACTGTTAAGTCATCACTAGGGTTTACTAATTACTCTGAGGAAAGATTCATTAAAAATGCAGATGGACACATGAACTCAAAACTCGCGTGGGAGATGATAAAGGATGCAATACTGAACAACCCTAGCGCAAAATAAATAGATACATAGGAAGTCAAATCCCACAAGCCCTCATGATTCATAATTCAATTCAAAGCAGAGCAATCAGACACATACCATTATAAAGTGGGAATTGATCTTAGAAGCAACAAACACGAAACTCAATGGGGTCCACAACCGAGACAAGCGATAATGCACAAGAAATCACCACCAAATGAGACCGACTCAAACCCAAACGCCCAAATCAAATTCAAAAGCTCAAAGAACAAACCCTAAGAATGTAGCTCTCAACTCAGATGATGGAAAATAATGAGCATAATGGTGCAAAAGATCTCAGAAATCAAATGAAATCAAGCCTTCAAAGCACATACGAATCCATTAATGCAATCGAGAAGACAGTCATGAAACCCGAGAAACCAACAACAGGGCAGAATCTGGGAAAATCCAGCTTACAAAGGAATCCATGAATACTAGACATTCTCGAGCAACAAGATCCAACCAGAATCCAAGCAAGATCCGGGAAAATCCGACCAAGGTGGAAAGTCCCGAATCAGGGCAAAAGCCCGAAATTTATTCAGAACTTAAGATATTCAACGAATAACCAGGGGGAAACACTTAGGCATTCAAAATAAACATTTCAAGCACATGCCTAGGTAAGACAAAACCTCAAAAGAAAGGGCCAAAGCACCAAAAGCGAAGTGAGAAAGGGTCCCTGCTTTCAGCGGGGCGTGTGTGCAAAAACTGCACAATAATTACCTACAAGGGGTTTGACCAAGGAAAACCCCAATTTACTAACAATCAACAAGTTTTTCCCCACTTGCATGTTTGTGTTTGTAGGTTTAGGTTGAAGACTTGAAGATCATTTAGAGTGCAAATTTTTCAAAGTTGCATTGAAAAGTTATCATCTTCACGGAAACTCACCTACAGGCTGAATCTGAGAGTTTCAAAACCCGAGATCTGAGAAGAAGCAAGTGCAAACCTTGGAGATTAGGACCACACTCAGAAATTTTAGAAATTTATAATGAGACTAATACGCCACCTTTGGTGTCTTAGTCCACCTAAGCATATTTTTTGAAGATTCTTTTAGATCCTATTCTGGCATCCAGAGATTCTGCATCTACCCCAAAAAATAGCAGTAGGACTAAGACAAAAATAAGGGAGTCTTAGTCTTCTATAGAACTTTTTGACATCATTTTTACATTTCTAGAATCCTCATTACATTTACAGACTTCCTAGGTTCACATACCCTAACTTGGTGTAGCTTAATTTCATCATTTGCACTCATTATTCGGCTTACATTACTAGGTTTTGTGAGTTGAAAATTAAGTTGTCTTTTCCAAGATTTTTCTTGGTGGTGAACCCTTCAAACCCTAAAAGAACCCCTCCTAGGTCATCCTTTTTGAGAATTGACTCACCTTTGAGGTTGATAGTTAATCCAATTAGGATTCCTAGGGAATTATTAAATGATAGTATGAGAATAGTGGTGTTCTATGACCTAGGTTATAAAGATCCCATTTTCCTATTGTTTAATTTCAATGATCATAAGTTAGATCTACATCATAATTGCATTTAAAAATCTCCATTAGGACATATTAGATCTGAAATCTAATATGTAAGTGTTCAAAGCATTCATCTAGGCATATGCATATAGTGGAAAAAGTTCATTTTTATTGTTGAAAAAAGACATCAAGCTTTTCATTTCTAGATTTCACAAGTTAGGACCAGTGAATTTATTCATTTTACAATCTAAAAATTGTATTTTAAATTCCATTTAATTGTTTAACATTTTGAATATTGCTTACATACTTTCATTTCACATTTCAAAATCAGAAATCTATTGAAATCTAGAGATTTATTTACTGCCAAACACACATAGTCCCAGAGTAGGACACTTAAACACTACAATACACATATAAAATTTTATTTTTATAAAAAACCTATGAGACTAGGGCATCCTTGCACCCTAGACCAATTAAATTCAACTAAATTTTTTATCACATGCTTGCTTCAATGTATTTTGTGTGGCTTTTCTTTTTGATTTTGCACCTTGTCTGATTTTGTTGTGCATCACTCATTTGATCCATAGGAAAAATAACATGTTCCCTTTTCAAATATGTGGTTTTGATATGGTAACGCATGGCTTGTATAACTATAATTTTTTTGTACCTACAAGAATATTCTAAAGGAACAAAGTGGAATCATTAACAATCATGACAATCATGTTCATTATTCTCCCAACATCTCCCCTACTTGTGAGAGTGTTTTGGTATAAGAGGATGCAATCATGTTTGTTCTTCTCCTGATATCTCATCTCCTTGTGTAGGTATCTTGGTGTCACAAGATCCAATTATTGAGCATCATGAGAATCTTGTTTATTTCTCTCCCTCTACCTCTTCTACCTAGGAAGATATTGTGGCACAAAAAGATGAAATCATTGATAAATTTCATTCTTAAAACTTGACAGTGAGATGGATTGCATATATGAAGATGCTAAATTGTTATTATATCCCCCACTAAAAGAAGATCGTCAACAAGTGATTAACCTAGTTGAGGTTATGATTGAACAATTAAAAATTGGATCTCTTTTAATTATTGGACCTCCTAAAGCTCCTCTAATTTTTTTTCTCTTTTAATTATAGGACCTCCAAAACCTCATGGTCATATCCTATATTTAAAAAAAAAACTCACTAGTAATCATCCACAACAAGATGTGTTGCAAAAACCAAGATATCACAAATTTTCTCTCACATAACATTAGAAATAATAAGCAACCAAAAAAACATCAATATACATCCCATTACCTCAACCATATCTTCCACCCCACCTATTCTTTCTTATCATAGTGGTAAAGAATATGATCTTGTTGAGAAAATTTGTAATACTCCAACCAAGGTCTCCCTTTGGGACTTGATTCAAAGTCACCTACATACCATGGTATGCTCCAATAGGCATTACAGAAGATTATTGTCTCAAATTCTTCAAATAGAATGATGTATGGACACCTTGTTTGATTGTATGCAAGTGACAAAGTTAGATATTACGTTCCCTCAACATGAATTATCCTCACTTGAGATAAAAAAAATGAATTTATTTAATGGTAATGGTCTAGTAATTAATTAAGTTTGGGTTAGACATACTCTCATAGATAATGGATCAAGTCTTAATGTTTGTATCATTGATCTTCGATATTAAATTAGTGTAGATAAGAATCTCATAGAACCTAATGATATTTCTATTAGTGGATTTTAAAATGTTAGTAGGAAACTATTAGGGACAATCACACTACCCATTAAGGTAGGACCCATGGTTTTTCCTATCCCTATCTATATCATACCTATACCTCTTTTATACAATCTTATCCTAGGTAGACCATGGATTCGTGCTATGAAAGGAGTCCTTTCTAATCTTCACCATGAGATGAAGTATGAATATAATAACAAGATATAATATTAAAGTAGACATGAACAAAGTTATAATTTACAAATTGAAGCTGAACATAACACTTGCAACTCTCTTAATACTTTGATCCCAACTTCATAGGTAGAATCTATACATGTTGAGGATAATTATGATTATATTTTACCTATAAAAAAATATTAGATGATGATTGGGGTTCATTAGATTTTACACGATCCTTTGTAGGAGAGTAAAAATGATCACAATCTCAACCTAAGTCTTGTGTTTTATTTTCTCAATATTGTTCTGAATCAAAAAATCCAAGAAAATCACTGCATGATGGTGATGGGGGCTCTTTAGCTTTTGTCCCTTGTGTGTTGGCGATGCCTAAATTTTAAAAACTTAAAAAAATATTTACATTCTTGTGAAAGAATAAATTCTTCTCATGATCATTTAGATAAGACTTCTTCATATGAATTGGAAAAGTGCTATGGGATTGGATATAAAACTCTTTATAAAAGTGGATATAATGAAAACATAAAACAAGGAGATAGGGATCTTGTTAAGTCTATGTTGTATCTTTTGAAAAATGGTTTAGGTTTTCAATCTTCATCCCCATGTTCATATCAAGCTCCATCATCTACTATATTTATGACTTCCCATGTTCATATCAAGCTCCATCATCTACTATATTTATGACTTATTGTGGTAAGTGAGCAAGCTTTTCTTCACAAGGGAAGAAATGTCTCCTACTACTTATCCTATACTCGAGAAAAATCACATTTTACGGAGGCTTCTCAAAGCCCACTTGATTACTCTTCCTACAACATGTAAGAAACTTTATAGAAATCTCATTTCACATATCATCGAGTATATGGTCATTCCACTAATGAATTTCAGGCCTTGAGTAATAAAATACAACACCTTGTTGATTGTGGTGCTCTTTCATGTGTTGATACACCTAATCACTCTAAAAAAAAATGATATTTATTCTATGGTGTTGGTCCCCACTATGTGGTATTTGTAGCTTCATATGCTTTATCATTACCATTCATGGTGGTACAATCTTAAGTGCAACCATATCTCTTGTTATGGTAGCAACAAGATAGTCTTGTGTGTGGTTTTCTTTTCCTTAAATTAAATTTGGGGGGGGAAGGATAACTAGTGTTCGGAGGTGTGTATTATTTTTAAGGATCCCCTCTTCCCCTTTTCTTCCTTAAAATACCAACACAACAAGTATGTTGACATTTTAAGGGGGTGCATATTACCCCTATCTAGTTGATAGATGTCTTGTGAGATTTGAACTATTAACATACCCCTTTAGTGGTGGTATTGTTATAACATCCCTTGAGATGTGGTTATCAATTCTTCCCTCGTGATTAAAATTTATGCGCCCCCTAAGTTGATTTGTGTTCGCCCCCTGCAATGTTAAACTTTCTGCACACCTTGAGGTGATTTTAATCCTCTATGACTTCAAACTTTTATGCACTCCCTAAAACAATATAATCCATGGATTTGGCACAATGGATCTTGCTAATTCATGAATTTGAGAACTTTTAGCATGGCCACCTAGCATAACACACCTTTCTTGCTAGTGGAGCCACACATTTCATGAGTTATTTTACATCCTTACGAGAGCACCATTTTTTTAGCATCACATTCAATGGATGATGTTTGGTATTTGAGATAAATTTAAGACTGAGGTCTCTTTGCCTTACCGACTTGAATTGTTTTAGTACTAATCTTGTGTTTTATTTTGTGATTATTGTATGTGTTTGCATCAAGCATTTGTGTTTTGTTTTATTTTCATTATGTTATGTTATGTTTCTTCATCATGTATACTTCATGTTTTCCATGCTTCATTTCACTTCACATGTGTGTTTGTCCTCATGTTGTTTTCCATGATATTTTGAATCTTGGGGGCTACCACATCCCCTAGATTCAATGCCATCCTATCTCTTCAATATTTGGACAGTGTAACCCCTCTTGACGTATTCTTATTTTAGTACAATTCTGAGCGTAAGTTCAAATTTCACTAAAATGGGGGCTAAATGCACCATCTTAAATTGTCACCCTTGATAATTTCACACTAGATTCCCCCCCCCTAAGTGCTTGGACCTAATTATGCACCTAATTTCCTAATTATGTATTTAGTGGCCCATTTTAAATATTTATTGGAAAATAAAATGTGAAAGATCAAAGTATGCATTTAATATTTTGGCCCTCACACTTTGGATCCCAAAAAAGGAGGGATCTGGTCTAGGGCTCCTTGTGCTCTAGACCTCTTAAGTTGGTCCCAAATTTAAATATGTTGGTGTCGATAATTTATTAATTGAAATTTAAATCCTAATTTTTGGCCATTATGATTTAATTTTTAGGAAATTAGAAGAATTGCATATAAATAATAGTATTTTCACAATTTTAATAAAAAGAAGAAATAATTGAGAAAAAACTATTGAGAAAAATACTTCAAAAATCAATTCAACAACAATAAAGAGAATTTTTTTTAGAATTATTGCAGAATTTCATCATTCAAGCATCATGTCAAGTTTTATGTAAGTTTGTCCATGTTTTGCGTGCATTTCATTTTTGAGTATTGACACTTTTAGGTATTCAAATCAAATCAAGTCAAGTTGCAATTGATCCTTGAAGGTGATGGGCATGAATTCAGTCCATTGATCAAGGAGATCAAATTTGAGTGGTGACTTGCATCAAATTTTCAATTCATTACTCTTTATCATTTATCCTTTATCCCCTCAAATGGATACTCTCTCTTTTATCATCAGCTTTGCCATTGTGGAGGTAGAAATATCAACACGGGGTTTGACTGAGGCAAGCCCTTATATGGCACAATCCTTCCCCTCATTTCATGTGTTCATGTTGCATATCTAAAGGTGAATTGGAGAGATATTGAAGGCTATTCATCCATTAACCCTACAAATTGTGAAGTCACAACATCATCATTTTATCACTAACAAATGAAGATATGGCAACCAAATTCAAAAGATAGAAGCTACAAACTAGGGACCTTAGGCCTATGAAAGTAGTTTCTAGATCTAGGTCCTCAGTGTAGGGCACCCTTTAGTAACATCTTAAAACACCAAGATACAGGTTTGATTGACTCACCTTTTAGATTGTTATTTAATCTCCTACCCTTTTTGATCTTGATTCTAGTGTTTAAATAGAAAGGGCTTGATCCTAGTGATCTAGACATTGGGTCTAAGATCCATTTTCCAATGAAACACCTTAAAAGAATTTGCTACTAGTTGGAATTAGCAATTAATTTAAGCTAGGGGAATACATCCCACTATTTACTTCACTTTGTTTACACACTATGAACTTAGTGATAATTCCATGGCATATTGATAATCTTTGTAGCACCTTATCAGATTTATTTAGAAAATAATGTATTTTCCTATAATTATCAATATGGTTGACATGAGAACTTACTAGCTTGTGTGTTTTCATTTTCTATCCTTTTGAAACTCACTTAGTGAATATCAAACTTCATTGGCCTATGTTGTTTCTTATGGAGCTCACTTAGTGAATATCATACTTCACTAGCTTGTGATGCTTTCACTTATCCATGAGCCACCTAGAAAATATTAGGTTTTTCTACTCTGTGACTTGTGGATGTATTTGGGTGTGGATACTAGTAAGAATTTTTTGATCTTTCTAATCTGTAATATCATACCATTTTCTATATTCCTTTGTATGTTTTGTGTTTTTATCATATTTTCTTTGAGCTTGCTTCATGTTTTCTTCGGGTCTTCCTTATGTGTGCTTTATGTTTTTATTATGTGTCATTTGTTGCATTCATGTATTTTTTGTGTCTGTGCATTATTTTATCCTAACATTGTTGTTTGGTAGGATCTTGAACTTGGGGGCTAGTAAATCCCCTAGCTTAGTGTTATCTTATCTCTTCAATATTTTGATGAAATGACCCTTTTTGTATTCTTCATAATTTAGTGTGAGTATGAGTGTAAGTTCATACCCTCACTAAAGTGGGGGCTAAATGTAGCATCATAAATTGTCACCCTTGATAATTTCACACTATGTTTGACTCCCCCCTAAGTTCTTGTGTCCAATTATGCTTATTAATCATTTATTTTATTATCATTTCAAAAAAAAATATATTAAATTTTAGAAATGAAATGAAATATTTGTTTGATGAGCACCTAAAATTCAAAATAACACTATACTAGGGAACCCTTTCCCTTTCCTCCCTTATTTTGGCCCAAAATATCAAGATTTATGTTGGCAATATGTTTTCAAATTCAAAATAATTTGTTGGCTTATAAAAAAGATTAATGTGAAATATGTTTAAAATCATATTATAAATATAAGTCTTTCCCTGCATTTGAATAGATAATAAATTTGAATATATTTTGAGCATCCTAAACGTAATTAAATAAATTTCAAGAAAATAATAAGAAAAAAACATCTACAACACTTTATCAAATAAGATCATGTCTACAACACATCAAAAAATTTATGTTTATTCATAGTAAGATGTTTCATGTTTATTATTGTTATGAGCACTAACACTTTAGGATCTTCAAGGAACTACAAATTCTCCTTGTATGAGATAAGCCAAATGACCTCAATCCAACAAGGAATGTAGATTTGAGTGGTGAGTTACAACATTGTGATTTATCATTCATTTTTATCCATTTCCTCTACTTGACTAAGGGTAAGAACTCTTTATATTTATCATCATAGCTATTTGTGGAGGTGGAAACACAAAATTAGGCTCTGATCAGGGTAAGACCCTATATAAAACAATCCTTATTCCCTTATACTTCTCGCAAGTTACAAGTCCAAATTGAATTGAATATCTTAAGAGTTCAAAACCTTAAGACAAGCATCCTAGCATCTTCATAAACTAATAGAATTTAGAAGCCAACCTTAGTAGGGAAAGATCTATCTAATGTGATGATCCTATACAAACTTTGAATCTCTTAAAATCACCATTTCCAAGCTAGGGTTTACTCGCCACTATCCAACAAATTCTACCTTAAAATTTGATTCTAGGTTCTCTCTCTACACTCGTCATTCTTGCTTTCTATTTCTTTACTTCTATTTTGTATTCCTCATATTTTGTGATAGTTTTCTTCTTTTGTATTGTTTTACCTAGTTTAGAACATCAATAACACACATACACCTCATATCAATCCATCATTAAAAAAAAGGGGAACAAAACCCTAACTAACTATTCAAGCTCTTCCTTGAGGATAGTAGCCTAATAGCGTTTCTTGGTTATTTTTGTCCCCCAATGATAATGGTGGAATGGGTGATTTAGGTTATCCATTAGCCTTAGATCCCATTTTACCATCTCAAACTTCCATTCTTGGAGGTTCCTTGTGTCTATCACTCTCTTCATGCACTTGTAACACTTCTCTACTATCATCACAAGTTATCGCTACTTGTAGCATCTTGTGTACAACACTATGTATTCTCTCTTCTTTCAAGTCTCTGTACCTAGAGAACCTTTGTTACTTGTCTTTACTTGTAACATCTCTCTTGCATCACCCTATTAATTATTCTATGCTCTATTCTCCTACATCCTTATTTCACTATCAACCAGTTCTCTAACTTGCAATACTTCAAAGACTCCACTATAAAAGCATACCTCAACAAATTCAATTCTATTTGTTGCATGTACTTGTAACATATCCTACATAGCTCCTTTTTCACACCCTTTTTATACATCTACTAGAAAAATATCTCTACTACCCTCTTCTATTTTCATTATTAGCATCTCTCTACTATGTTATATTTCTCTAGTTTTTAGCATCTCTAGAACTATATTATATCTACTTGTAGCTTCATTTTTGCATCTATTCTTGGATACACCTACTTGCATATTCTTGTGTGCAACATTTACCTTGCACTCTTTGGCCACACTTTCACTACCTAAGTTTTTTCTAATTGTATCTCCTTGATAACCTTCCCTATTTTCCTTGTAGCCTCACATTTAGACTAATCCTTCATTATTGTTCCTTGTAGCACCTTAGGAACCCTTTCATTCCCACTTGTAGTCTCTTATTTTTATTCTTCATTTGTGCACTACTCATGATATCCTTACTTGCTTGCCAACATTTCTTGGTCGAAAATAACAATTTACAACATCTCTTTTCTTGATACATCTATTTCATACTCCTTTATATTTTTATTGCTACACTCTTTCTCTCCAAGAAAAAATTAGGTGCACACACTAGCACCTCCATGTCTTCCTCTTGGCATGCCTCTTTGCAATCTCATCCTCTATTATTAGAATTTATTCCACTTCCAACTTATTGTCCACTATACCTACAAACATAAAAAAATGGGACTCAATAGTTACCCCTTTAATTATCTGTACCTTGGTTTTCCTCTCAATTTCTTGTAATGTGTTGCTTTATTCTTTGACATGACTATTGTACCAACTTATTGCATTATGTTTACTATAATTTCTTCCTTATCCTTATCTGCATGTACTCCCTTCTCCTTTACTCCATTTTCCATGAGGTCTTCTACATGGGTTTCAAATGACCATCTCTTCATCTATGAGTGGCTCACATAACACTTCTACTCATCCATTACCTCTCAAGGCAATATTCTCCACTTTATTTTGTTATTTTTTAGTTTTCCCCTTTGTCCCCTTTTCTAAGAGAACTATTGCATGTCTATGAAATTTTATTTCTTCATTCTCTAGGGCTTCTAGCCTTCCTTTAGCTTCCATAAAGGTCTTCATCATAACATCAAAATTATTTAAAAAGTGTAATTTTGAAACTTCAACTCTTCCTTCATCCTAACTATCATTTTCTAGATTTTCATGAGCATGATCTCCCCTCTTTCCATCTTAGAAGACATCCTTTATTTTTTCTATTTCACTTACACTTTTCATCACCTCATCAATCTTACCTTCATCTCCTAAGACTTCTATACCAATTTTTTTTTTCTTCTCCTTCTTGGAAATTTTCTTTCCCTACTCTTCTTCTACAACCTAGTTCCCATTACAGGGGAGACACAAAATGATTTCGCTACACAAACCACTACATTTTCTCTAGACTCTAGCCAAATTTCAATGAAATTATGTACTTTCTTAGAGCTATGGCTTGCTCTAATACCATGTTGGTAGCACCATCTATGACTTGAAGTGTCAAATCAATCAAAATCCACACACTCATGGTAGATGGGAGGCTATGTTTCCATAATCAATCTTTGTAAAATGCCCCTTTGACACAAATAATTTTTATAATTAATGTTGAATTCTCCAAATACTCAAGATAATTCTAACCAATTAAACACCCAATCCTATGATTACAAACAACCCCTAATATACTAGACATAATAACCATCCTACACAACCCAATCCCATAGAAATAAGAAACCATTTGCAATCTTGAGAGGAAAGCAATAGGGAAATACACACCAAGTTTAGCAAAGACACAAAGACACATTCCTGATCCTGATCAACCAATAAACTTGCTTGTTCATTAATATGCTCTAGAATATGACTTGTATGCATTTAAATTTAACAACACTATACAAAATGAAAGGGATTTAATCTAATCTCACTCACAATTACATAGAGGGTACTCCTCTTCATACAAGGTTCTGCTATTAGCACACACCTTTTATTGATATCCTATCCTACCCTCGTGCACAAAAATCCTTTATCATTCTCATGTTAGAAAAAAATTAATCTCCCTTTTGTTAAGATTCAGGCAGATTGGAGCAATAAACATTAACAATTATATGCAAATTAAATAACCTAGAAATAACAATGAAGAATAACAAAAAAGAGATCAACATAGAATTTAACATGGTTCACCCAATATGGGCTACATCCATAAAAACTCAGCCACCCAATTATTTTATTATCTAGTGAAAAACAAATTACAATCTTGTGAACACCATCCCCACAACATACATCCTAGTTGCTTATAACAAGCTTAAGAAAACTTCTAGAATTAGGGTTTTAAAAAGTCATTTTTTCATTTGATGTTTTAGCAGGAAAACCTTGACGCACTGTTAATGGGAAAAAACCTTGATGTGTTAACAATTTTTTTTTTCAGGGGTTGTGCCCCTGAACCCCTACTATCAGGGGCTACCACCCCCGAACCCCCACTCAAGGCCCGACCTAGCCTCGAACCCCAACAAGGATACATTACAAGTGTACAATGTTTCTATGATCAGTCTCCATTGAAGAGAATAATTTTGTTTGGGTTCTAGGGTTTAGGACCTAGAATAAAAAAACTCAACACTCTCATTCAAGGATAAACCCTAGAGATCTCAACCTCAAGTATGCAAAGGAGAAAGAGATCTTGTGATAGCGTTGCCCTAGGGGCTGATTATAAACTAATGAGGGGTTCACCACCAAGTTATGAATTAGAAAGACAAATGAAATGTAAGATGAAATGCTTAACCCTAATATGATGCAATCTTTCACTAAATGACCTAGAAAAGTATGTAAAACAAAACAAAAAACTGCAAGATGAAATGTGTGCACCTCAAAATCTGAAGATGACTGGATGGAGCTATGAAATGCTAAAAATAGTGACTTTAATGTTGATTAGGACTCATATGCTAGACTAGGTGAATTAGTCCTAGATCTAGGTTTTTGTTCAAAAACAAGAATTTGGCAAATGGGTATCTAAAACTGCAAAAACCTAAAAAAATGACCTAAACTGGGAATCATATGCTAGAACTAACATATCAATCTAGTTAGGGTTTTTGAAGCTTCAAATTTTGAATTTGGTGTTCAAGGTCTGCTTTGTGCTACCCAATTGATTTCCGGATTCGTAACACTGATTTGTAGTCTGTAGAAGTCTCCCAATTATCTCCAATGCAAGGTGACAACTTTGAAAACTTTGAAAAATTTCTCCAAACTTTCTCTTCAATGTTTCTTCAACCTAAACTTGCAAATAACACACTAAAGAGAGGGGAAAATGTTGTTTTTTTAGTGGAAAGGGGTTTTCCTTGGTCAAACCCCATTTTGGTAATAAAACCTTGAAATAAAATAAAATAGGAATGGAGAATGATGAATGAAAAAAATATGATGTTGCAACTCACCAAACCCTAGCAATGAAGTGTTGCAAACATGTATGAGATGGTTCCAATGGATGTAGATATTGAATCTTGCTTGAATAGGATAGATATTAAATGAAATGCTAGCTTGAATCATGAAACCCTACATCACAATTGTTAGCTTAAAAAAAAACATGATGCATGAAGAGTTTGACATGATGCTTGATGCTTCAATAATACTCTAAAATGCTTGATAATTTGCTCTTGAAGACTCTTGAATGCTCTTGTGAACTCCAATGCATGAAAACTTGAAGGTTTAGGATGATCTCTTGAATGCTTAGGTGAAAATGAGTGAAAGAACCTTGTATTTATACTTAATTATGTAAGAATTCCTAAAATTACAACACTACAAGTCGACATCAGATCTAGGAGGATAAAATCTTGCCAAGAATTTGAATTAATTTTGATTTTGGGCCACACATGACTCATATTCCCAAGGTGGCGTATGAGTTCCATTAGGCATAATTTATGGGACCAAATTCAAAAATTCTTAGAAAAGTGTGAAATCAGGTTCAGGATCCGAAACCCTAGGTGGGACTCATACGCGTAAGGTTGTGTATGAGTCCCAGATCACTAAATCTAGGTCACACAACCTATAAAAACCTAAATTATGATTGAATGTTGATTTATGTCAGAATTATCATAAAAAAGATGCATTAAATGAGGCTTGTGGATGCAAAATAGGGCCAATTAAAGCATAAAGAAGCCCAATTATTAATGACAACCCTAGAAAAGTGTGAAAGTGTGTTACAACATTTTACAACACTCTAAATAAGCTATGTTTAAGTTAATTTAATTCACAAGGGCCCAAGACCTAATGTGAGTGTGTTTAACAGATTACAACACTAAGTCAAGGCATCATTAAACTCAATTTTATAAGGGGGGCCCAAAAAAGTATGAAAATGTCACCGAAAACATTTTTTGACACTACAAATTTAGCCCCCACTTTAGTGAGAGGATGAACTTGCTTCAAACTCATACTAAAATAGAAAAAATAACTTCAAGAGGGGTCCAAGTGCACTAATGTCAGTAAGATGGAATGACAACGACCAAGAGGGGTGATCAAGCCCCCAGGATGAAGATCCCATGACAAACCAATATAGGCACAAAATAACACACATAAAAAATGATATAAAGAGCATCATAACGACACAAGCATACACTGCTAAATACAAGGAGAAGGAAAATAAAAACAAAAGGTGGATCAAGCTTCGACTGTTTGTCCATCACAATGAGGATTAGTTCAAGGCTGTTTGTTCAAAAATGCATGCTCACTTTGATGCAACAAAACTTTTGTATGTATGCTGGGTGAGGATCCAAAAGAGGTGAGACACACACACACATGACTGGTATTCGCTCACACTCATGTGTGAGTGGCTATGGGAAAGTCATGCCTCAGTTGGATTCAGGCTTCCAGTCAAAACCATACCAAAGTTATACCTTCTGATAACTTTAATAAGGTGCCATGTAACAATGACCTTCAAGCTTCATGAGGAAATAAAAAATTCATATGCTTGGAGCTCATGAAAAATAAACTTCGAGCTTCATGAGGCAAGCAAAAATTTGTATGATTGGAACTCATGAACAAACAAAATGACTCCACAGGCATGCAAGGTGGCCATATAATTGAAAATGCAAATGCAACAATAAGGGATGTTCAAAGGAGTCTTTCTTAGTTCATATGAGGTCTAACATAGGGAACATTGTGTGTAATTTCCCCAAGAGAGGACCAATCAAAGAATAGAATATTCACAGCTTAGGGGATGTAGTGTGTCACATCAAGCCACTAAGAGGAATGTAGTGTGCTGAGATAGATCACACTATTGAGGGACATCACACCCAATGTCAACCAAAAAGAAAAAAAATGCATCACATGAAATAAGAAGACTACACCATGAGCCATGAAAAAGAAAAATGCAAAAGAATAATGCCAATGTATCCTCCCACTTTAAAGAAATTGCTAAACACCATATTGTGAGCAATTACTTTAAAGTAGCAAATGATAAATGCTAACAAAAAAGAATACATGAGAGCTAATTTGGAAAGCCCTATGCCAAGTCATATGTTTCCAAATAAAGCTACATCATGCAAAAAAAAGAGAGGTTTCCCCAAAATGAAACTTCAAACACACATAAGGATCTATGGATTTGGGGTCAGTATGTTCTTGCTACAATTTTTTTAGAGATCTCATAAGCTGTCATCATTCCCAAAATACTCATGAACTAGAAGAATGACACAAAGAGAGTGAAAATAAAAATTTTTTTTGTCAACATGGAAGAGACATGAATGTCTTGATGTTTTGTGTCATCCCCAAAAGGAAAACACAAGACAATGAAAAGAAAAGATAAAAGAAAAATCTTTTTGGGTCAACATGGAAGAGACATGAATGTATGCAATGTCATCCCAAAGGAAAAAAAAAGACAAAGAAAAGAAAAGATAAAAAGAAAAATATTTTGGGTCAAGATAGAAGAGACATGAATGTCTCGATGCCTTGCATCATCCCCAAAAGGAAAACAAAAGATGAAGAAAAAAAAAGATAAAAGAAAAATATTTTGGGTCAACATGGAAGAGACGTGAATGTCTAGATGCCTTGTGTCATCCACAAAAGGAAAACACAAGACAAAATGAAAAGATAAAGGCAAAGGTAAAATATTTATGACATAGAGAAGAATAAAGGTACAAATAGAGGAATGTCACAAAGAGAGAGATACATCAAACATAACATCATGGGGGATCACATTCCACATATGTAATCACACAAAAGAAAAAGAAATAATGTAAAGGACTAGTAAGGCACATGCAAGTCAACCTAACTAAAGGGACAATGAAAAATGCACTACTAGGAAAAGGCTATATAATTCTTTCCCCCACTATGTGCAAGAAAAGAATGAGCTGAGGTAGGTGGTGGAAAAGATCATGTAATGGTGATTATACAAGATTCTACAACTATTACATGACAAGGAGCAGAAGGGTATGTTATGCAATCTTTGGGTAACAATCATTATCATCAAAGTGATTTTTTTTCAAGATTATTTTGAATGCACGACACTCATTAGCAATTTGTCCAATAGTTCTATTGTATTGGAAATGTGGGACATCTTCACCTTTAGGATATAGTCTTATCTTTTCTTTCATAGGTGACAATAGTATAAGTCCTTGGTTTAGAAGTATTTGTAATTTTCTTTTAGTTTTGGGTGGTGGACAAGGAAATTTTATTTTCTTTAATTTGTAAGGCCTTCTACACTTGCTAGATTCACCAATATCTCTAGTTGAATGTTGAGGAGGAGGACCTAAGACGATCCTTTTATCCTTATTATCGTTATGAATCATAGGTTTTTCTTTAGGAAGGAGGCCATTCATATTAGGAGGAGGATCTTGATATCCCAACCCTTTTGTATTTTCAATTGGAATTTTCTCTAAGAGTTGATGGATTTCATGTTCACTTGTTGTGTCACATCTTTGTTTACTCAATATTGTGAATACTTTTCCATATGTCTCTTCTAGGTTGATGGGAGTGTCTATCACTTTTTTAACATAGAATGACTGAGTATTTGCTTGTTTAGAAGAACTGGGTTCACCTATTGTAGGGAACTTAGGTTCAATTTTTTTCTCAAATTTAGGATGTAAGTAACCAAACATGTCAAATGGTGGCTATATAGGGGGTGTTGGTTGTTCCATGGATGGATAAAAGGATGCATTAGCTTCAAGGTTGTTAAGTCAATCATTTAGGAACTTATTTGAATGTTGTCACCATCTTCTCCAATGATGTCGACGCCATGAGGACATGCATTAGGAGTTGATTGAGCATGAGTAAGTTCAATTTAATTAGGGTCATTTTCAAAAGCGCAACTTGACACATCCACTAGGGACTTATCCAAAGCTTACCAAAGTACATATCCATGATGCAAATTTCAAATTCTAAACTATGCAATAATTTGAAATGGAATGTTGTAGATGCAATTTTGAATTTTAAGCAATGCGCAAGATGAAATAATTTAAACTAGATGTAATGAATTGAATGAAGCAGAAATCCTGTAGAATGGAACAAAAAGTTATCAACAACAAACAAGAGCACAAAAATAGAGCTTTGAATTATGAAAAATGCAGTGCATAATCTGCATTGGGACTAATTTGTCCAGAGGGGCGTATGAGTCACAATGAGGATTTTTTTTCAAAAAAATTCAAAAAATTTCAAGTGATTTTTATGCTTTTTATGTTGTATGATCTGTAACCTAAATGAAAATACAAATTTTATATGATTTTCAATGATTTAAGATACAAAAATGCAAGCTATATGAAATTTCACTAATGCAAAATTTAGAAACCCTAGAATGCCAATTAACTAATGCAAACCCTAGGTAATGCAATCAAGATATAGGATGATGATGCACTCCAAATTAGAATTATGATATTCTAAATGCAGGTTCACCAAAATGAAGGGAATAATTTTTTTTGGGTTCTAGGGTTTAGGACCTAGAATAACAAAACTCAACACTCTCATTCAAGGAAAAACCCTAGAGATCTCAACCTCAAGTATGTAAAGGAGAAAGATATTTTGCGTAGGGTTGTCCTAGGGGATGATTATAAACTAATGAAGAGTTCACCAAGTTATGACTTGGAAAGAAAAATGCAATGTAAGATGAAATGCTTACTCTTAATATGATGCAATCTTTCAGTAAATGACCTAGAAAAGGATATAAATTAGAACAAAAAGCTACAAGGTGAAATGTGTGCACTTGGAAATCTGAAGATGATTGGATGGAGCTCTAAAATGCTAAAAATAATGACTTTAATGCTGATTGGGACTCATACGTTAGACTAGTAAAATCAGTCCTAGATCTAGTTTTTTGTGTAGAAATAGGAATATGGAAAATGGGTATCTAAAACTACAAAAACCTGAAAAATAAACCTAAACTAGGACTCATATACCAGAATTGGTGTATCAATCTAGTTAGGGTTTTTTGAAGCTTCAAATTCTAAATCTAGTGTTCAAGGTCTTCTCTGTGCTTCCTAATTGATTTCTGGATCTGAAACCCTAATTTTTAGTCTACAGAAGTCTCCCAAGTGTCTCCAATGCATGGTGAAAACTTTGAACACTTTGACAACTTTCTCCAAACTCTCTTCAATGTTTCTTCAACCTAAACCTGCAAATAACACACTAAAGAGAGGGAAAAAGGTTGTTTTGTTAGTGGAAAGGGGTTTTCCTTGGTCAAACCTTGTTTTGGTAATCAAACCTTGAAATGAAATAAAATAGGAATGAAGAATGATGAATGAAGAAAATATGATGTTGCAACTCACCAAACCCTAGCAATGAAGTGCTACAAACATGTATGAGATGACTCCAATGGATATAGATCTTTACTCTTTGTTGAATATGATAGATATTGAATGAAATGCTAGCTTGAATCATGAAACCCTACATCACAATTGTTAGCTAAAAAAAAAAACATGATGCATGAAGACTTTGACATGATGCTTGATGCTTGAATAATACTCTAAAATGCTTGATAATCTACTCTTGAAGACTCTTGAATGCTCTTGTGAGCTCAAATTCATAAATACTTGAAGGTTTAGGATGATCTCTTGAATGCTTAGGTGAAAATGAGTGAAAGAACCTTGTATTTATACTTAATTATGCAAGAAGGCCCAAAATTACAGCACTACAAGTTGACATTAGAGCTAGGAGGATAAAATATTGCCAAGAATTTGAATTAATTTTGATTTTGGGCCACATGGGACTCATATGCGCAAGGTGGCGTAAGAGTCCCATTAGGCATAATTTATGGGACCAAATTCAAAAATTCTTAGAAAAGTGTAAAATCAGGTTTGAGACCCAAAACCCTAGGTGGGACTCATACGCCCAAGGTGGCCTATGAGTCCCAGATCACTAAATATGGGTCACAACCTTAAAAAACTTGAATTATGATTGGATGCTGATTTATGTTGGGATTATCCTTGAAAAGATGCATTAAATGAGGCTTGTGGATGCAAAATAGGGCTAATTAAAGCATAAAGAAGCCCAATTATTAATGACAACCCTAGAAAAGTGTGAAAGTGTGTTACAAAACTTTACAAAACTATAAATACGGTATGACTAAGTTCATTTAATTTACAATGGCCCAAAACCTAGTGTGAGTGTGTTTAACACATTACAACACTAAGTCAAGACATCATTAAGCTCAATTTTACAAGGGGGGCCCAAACAAGTATGAAAATGTCACCAACAACATTTTTGACACTACAACCACATACCAACAATCTCCAACTTGGAGACTAATCAAACTACACATCAAACAATCTCCCACTTGGAGACTGATCCTGGATGACACCGCTACACTTATAGTTCCCACTGGATTAGAGGTCTAGCTGGTTTCTTATATCCACCATTATCAGTCATGAAGGCCAATGTAAACTAATGAGTAAATCAGTTTCTCCCATGTAACTACCTTTGTGAACACATTTATAGGATTCTCACTTGTGTGAATTTTCTCTAGCTTCACAACTATCCATCCTCCAAAATTGACCGAATGAACTGGTATCTGAGTTGAATTCTAGCTATCAGTGTACAAAGGGCTATCTTCTTGTCATTGTCCTGATTCCTCCATAAAATTTTGTAACCAAATCATCTCCTTGCTAGCTTCTGTAATAGAAACATACTCAACGTCAATGGTTGAAAGTGTAATAAACTTTTGTAGTCTTGAAATCCAACTGATTGTAGTACCTCCTACAATAAAAAATACCTTGTAGTACTCCTCCTACCATCAATATCACCTGCCTAGAGATAAGAGTCAACATATCCTTTTAGAGCATAATTTGTTCCTCCAAAACATAGTTTCTTTAAAGTAGTACCTCTAAAATGTCAGAGAATCCATTTTACCACATTCCAATGCTCCATTCTTGGATTGCTCATATACCTGCTCACAACTCCACTACATGTGCACTATCTGTACTTGTGCATATCATTGCATACATCAAGCTACCAATTGCTAATGCATATGGTATCTTAGAAATTTTGTCTTCCTGCTCTTATGTCTTTGGACACATATCCTTAGTCAACTTAAAATGACTAGGCAAAGGTGTCCTAACTTTTTTTGCATTTTGCATGTTAAACCTTTTCAACACCTTCTCTACATGCTCACTTTGAGAAAAATAATTTTCTATTTGTCCTATCTCATGTGATGCTCATACCAAGGATTTTTTTTGCTGCACCCAAATCCTTCATAGCCAATGAATTTTCTAATTTCTTCTTAAGTTCATTAATATGCTACATGTTAGACCCAACAACAAGCATGTCATCAACATAAAGCAACAGGATAATATAGTTGTCATTACCCCATTTCTTAAAATAAACACAATAATTAGAATGACATCTTTTGTAACCTTGTTCAGCCATAAAACTATCAAATTTCAAATACCATTGTCGAGATGCTTGCTTCAGGCCATACAAACTTTTCTTTAATTTGCACACAAATTCCTCCTTACCCTTGACCTTATATTTCCTCTTCCAAATACCCATGGAGAAATGTTGTTTTCACATCTAGTTGTTCAAGATGCAAGTATTCTGTAGCCACAAGACTTAGAATAGTTCTAATAAAATTCATCTTTACAACAGGAGAAAATATTTTATCAAAATCTATACCTTTTTTCTGTGCAAAACCTTTTACCACAAGTCTAGCCTTATATATTTTCTTGCCTCCATCTTCTTCCTTCAACTTGTAAGCCCATTTGTTTGGAAATTCTCTTTTAGCTATGCAGGCAATTGGACTAAGTCCCAAGTTTGATTCTGAAATAAGGAATCCATTTCCTCTTTCATTCCTAGCTTCCACTACTTTTTGGTATCTACCTACATCGCTTCTTCATAACCTTCAGGTTCACCAGAATTAGTTAATAATATAGAATATAATGATGGAGAAAATATTTTTGGAGGTCTAGTTATCCTTGTAGAATGTCTAACACTTGCAAGAGTATGTGAGATAACTTGTTGTTGCTGAGCATCATGTACCATTGGAACTTTATTTTCTAGAAACTCATCAAGCACCACATATTCCTTTTTGGCCTGTCCATGCTTCTTTTCCTGTAGTTGATCCTTATACATGACCTTCTCACTGAATATAACATCCCTGCTCCTAATGATTTTATGATTTTCATAATACCATAATCGATAACCAAATTCATCTACTCCATATCCAATCAAGGTACATTTTTTAGACTTAGCCTCAAAATTGGTTCTATTTTGAATATCAACATGGAAAAAATCTTCATAACCAAAGGTTTTCAAAAATGAATAGTTTACCTTTTTACCCATTCATTCCTCCTCTAGAATGCCACCATCCAAGGGATTTGAAGATCCCATGTTTATTAAATAAACAATGGTATGTACAACATCTGCCCAAAACTGTAAGGGTAGTACAACATGTAATCTCATGCTCCTTGCACACTCCATAATGGTCCCATTCATCTTCTCAGACATACCATTTTCTTGTGGGGTTCCAGAAACCATTTTTTGCCTACGAATTCCATTGTATGAATAGTAATTTTCAAATTCTCTACTGCAATACTCGCCTCCATTATTAGATCTGAGACACTTCAATTTTTTTCCTATCTCATTCTCAACCAAAGCTTTCCACCTTTTAAAAGTTTCAAATACTTTTGATTTTTGTTTTAGGAAATACACCCATATTTTCCTAATTGCATCATCAATAAAGTAACATAATAACAAGAGCCACCAAGAGAAGATACCTAAGCTGGTCCCCATACATTTGAATGCACAATCACTAATTCTCACTCTTCTTCTCTTTCCCAACTTTGAGAAATCAAACTCTTTTCTATTTTCCATAAACACAATTTTTCGTAGAACTCCAAGTCAATCTGCTTCAGACCTGGTAGCAACTTTTTAGAGGGTAAAAGCACAAAGTTGTGTCACACTTTCGACCAAATAAATAGTTTTGAGTGAAACATTTTCGACCAGAAAAGTTTCGACCGAATAGGTTTTGACCAAAACCATGTTGCCTATACATGGAAAATAGGGTTTCAACCAAATCCAAAAAAAATAATTTTTTCCCTTTCTCACTTTGAAATTGGCTTATTTTATGTGTGGGGTTTCTATAAAAAGGGTTTCGGCTGAAACCCTTTCTATTGAAACTGTCTATGTGGCATCCTAGTTGGTAGCCAACTTAGCTTTTTTCAAAATTTTCTAAAACTTTCAACTTCAACTAAGTATTTCTTTAGTCAGAATGATTTTTTTTAAAAAAAATTGAAAAATACTCTTTTTCCCATATCTTGGAGTGGTGAATCCGAATATGTAATTTTTAAAATATTTTGACTAGTTTTAATATATTTTATTTTTAAAATAATGCAAGTAGGTTGTTAAAGTTAAAAAAGAGGCTGATTAGAAATTAAAAAAATACTAAAACATATTAAATGTTTTTTAAAAATATATGGTGCACTAGAGGAGAGAGTCCTCTTCAAAAGGATATAATTTATTTTTTGAAAATGAGTAAAAAAATAAATAGTAGTTGATGTCCCATGAAAACTGTCAAATTCAGACAAATTTGACTTTAAAACGTTATTATGAGAAAAATATACATCAAGATTTGATTTTCTTTCCTTGCACTAGATATTGAACTTACCTATTTGGAGAAAAAAATTCATGGAAAAATGAAGTTTTTTTCAATTTGTTTCTTGATGTCCCGTGAACGTCATTTTTTGTTTTCTAAAATTTTCATCATTCCAAAATATGTTCTTAAATTGATAAAAAAAAAGGAATCTTCACAATCAGCCAACAACATTCCTAAAATTATCAAAATAACATGAACAGCTAACTAAACAACAAAGAGATCTAAACTAAACATCTAATATTGGAGAAGTGAATCAATTGACATGAGAGAAAACAAGGAAATGCACCAAGTCAATGCTATTTCTCATAAATTTCAGCAGCATGCCTTTACAACAACTCAACTCTCACTTTTGCAAATGAGGGGAGTGCTCTATTTATAGTTTTCAAAAAACCAAATGAATGGCCAAGATTCATTTCCATTGTGTGGCCACGATTCATTACAAAATAGGGTTTCACCTACCCCCCAAATAGATTTACAATTTTAAAACATTCTTTGTCCTTTCCCTATTTTGTCATCTAGCGGATGACACTATTTGCCTTTTGTCTTGTAGCTAATTGCTGTTTTCTTTGGCTGTAGCTACACTTTTGGGAGGTCTTCTTTCTTGGCTGGGCTGTCTTTCATCTCTTCGGAGGCTGCATGCTCTATGTGTTTGAGGATGACAGCCTGGAGCTTATTGATCTCGAGGATCTCGTATCTCAATGCTTGGTAGCTCCACTCTTTAGCATTATCCTCCAGCCGCCTCCAATCTTCATCATATTTTGAGCCCTGATCTCTGAATAGCTCTGATCTATCGAAGGCACGGGAAGCGAAACTCAGGAAGTCCGTTGTGATATCTCCGGCTGTCCCATCCTTCATCCTTTCCTCAAAGTATGACCTGACCTTTCCTGCATCCAATTGCACCGTGGGCATATCATGGCCTGTTATCAGCTTAAGGTACTCGGCGCATTCAGCTCAGATTTCTTTGATCCATGCAATATCCGGATCCACCCTGCTCTGGATCTGCTCCATCCTTTCTTTTCGGTTGATGAGGTCTCTGCGCCATATGTCTACCTACCAGTGATCTTCCTTCTTCAATTCTAACTTCTCTTCCCACGTGCTTTCTGGCATTTGAAGGATGGCTTCAACCTTTGGGAAGGTAGAGTCGTCGATCGCAGGGAAGTTGGTGCAAAGTTTCTTCGTGCTTTCCAAGGATTGGACCAAGTTCAGGAACTTATTAGCTATCTGCACAGCCAAGCCGATCCCTACGTTTCCGACGCTCGCAACCTGCTGGAACCAGTCCTCCGTGGTCTTCTCCAAGTTTTTCCTCCTCTCCAGCTTATCTATCTGTTCCTTGGAGAGCAGCTGTGGCATGACCATCGAGGTAGTGGGGAGGTCGTCTATTGAAGACCACTGCTGGATGTAGTCGGTTAGGGCAGCAACCTGCGCCTTTAGCTCGTCTTTGGTGACCTTGTCCTGTTTAATCAGATGCACCACCGTGGCCACGAACTCCTCCAGATGTCCGACCTTCTACTCCCTGGTTGCTGTCCCCAGGTCAATCGTGGAGATATCGTAGCTTACTTCAGCCTGGCCAACAGTTGGTGTTGCTACTTGTGCAGCCTGGGAGCCAGAAGCGTCCATGGTTATCCTGGAACGGACCTTAGGCTTCTTCTCCTTCTTTGTTACGGTCAGGGATCGAGCCAAGATGGCTTCCAATCTCGACCTCGGGTCGCTCATAACAGGAGTAGTCTTTTCGAGCTGCTTTTCCAGCCAGTCGGGCATGACAGATTTGTCTTTGGGTGCCTCATGGCTGCCTTCACCCTTCTCCGTTAACTGTAAGATCTCTGCCTCTTCCTCCTTTTGAAGCTCTTCCTTTTCCTTGGCAGCATCCTCCTCCTCGTCAGAGTCTTGATAAAACACGAGGCGCTTAACAGGTGCCTTGGTGGTCAATATCTGGGTGGGATCTTGTTCTTTTGCTGCCCCCTCTTCTTTCCTCTCCTCAGCAGCCTCGAGTTCGGGGCTCTCCACAATGTGGGTCTCGGCCTCAGGTAAATTCTTTTCAGGCTGCCTCTCTGGTGGCTGTCCCTCTTCACCACATGGCGACTGTTCTGCCTCTTCCCCAACATCTTTTGGCTATTGAGCCAACTCTTCTTCCTCGTCTTCATCGAAGACCCGAATAATTTTCTTGGCACCCGAGCCATCCTCTCCATCCCCGCCCTTGGAAGAGCTCGTCTCTTCTTCCTCGTAGGCCACCTTGTCGATGGTTCTGTGCATATATTTGGGTTGCTCATAATAATCATTGGCCTCCTCTTCGATAGGCTTCGAAGCCTCTTGTTCCAGCTCCTCCAACTCCTTGGAAATCTACATTGTGGCCTCCATGGCCGGCGGACCTATTGGCGGTTGCGAAGGCTGAGCTGTTGCTAGGGCTTGGGCGAGGGCCGCCTGGAGTGTGGGGTCCATTAGGAGTTGCGAGAGCTCAGGGGGAAGACTCTGCAGGTGCCGTGTAATAGCCTCGGGCATAGTGGAAAGGGGAACCGGCGATGGTATTGTTGCCAGAGGCAGGGAGGTAATGGGTGACATGGCAGCAGCAGAGGAAGGGGAAGTGGTCATGCTAGAGGAGGAGTCAATATTGATAATTGACCCGGCCGGGGGCGATGGGGCAAGATGGACAGAGATGTCCACTGCCGGCGGAGATGATGCGACCATAGCTTGAGAAGCGGGCAGCGCACCAGTTGGGGGAGGAAGGAGCAAGGGGGGCTGCGCCTTCGTTGTGATCACTGTTCTCTTGAGCTTCTTGGGATATGAGCCTCCCGTTTCCTTCGTTGCTTGTTATGTGGGGTCTGCAGACTGTGTTGTTTCTGCTTCTTTTCTCTTCTGGGACCTGGTGACGGGGGGAGACTTGGAAGTCTCACCAGCTGATGTAGAGGCGGCAATGTCCTCCGTGGCACCTGGCCCGCTCTTGAGCACTTCATATGTTAGAGCCACCCCCTGTCGCTTCAGTTGAGCGACCCACCCGTCGACCCACTCCCTAGTGCGAGCTATGATAGGCTGGGTGATGGTATCTAGGTCCTCAACCTCTTGTTCATCCCAGTCGATGGAGGGGATTTCCAGGTCGGCAACCGCAGAGTACCTCGGGTGCACAAGGGCGGACTCATCCTCTTCAAGTTGGTCCGGCACCGGAAACAACTGTACTCTCTTTAAAAACTGCACTGTCATTCGCATGTAGTGTCTCTGGCGGACCTCCTTATCATCTTTACAATCCACCCAGAAATCTTCAACATGGTACTTGTGGGCGTATGCCGGCCCTAGCGCCTTCCTAACATGGCCATGTGGGTCCATCCGTGGGCGAACCGTGTACCATTCAAAGTTATATTCTTTGAGTTCCTTTTCTGAGTTGCCGGCGCATTGAGATGTTTGCAGTCGATAGAGGCCCTGGCCGAGGGTCATGGGATAAGGGATCCCTGCTACATGCTTGTTGCTGAAGACCGCTTGAATATGTTGGAGCTGCCAGGAAAGCTCTAGGAGAATAATCCTATCGTTCGGGTATCTTGACAACTTGTTTGGCCGTTCCGTGAATCCCTGGGCACGGATGTAAGTGAACTTGGGGAATTGAATGTATAAGAAGGCATACTCCTTCAGGAGTGCCCTGGTGCTGTGGGATACCCTTCTCTCAAAGTCCCCAGCTATTAATCTAATAATCTGGCCTATGAAGGCATCATTGACATGGCAATACTCCTTTTTGAAGTAGCGGTATTGTAGTTGAGGGTACCGGTCAAAAGGCTTGAGCCCTCGTTTGCGATCCCCATCCGGCGCTATGAAGAGTCCACTATATTGTCTCTAACCCGCCAAGGAGTACATCGGGTATGAGGTCATGTAGAACTTGTTGCTTTTCTTGACATTCACGAACTGCTCATGGAAGCAGTTACTGATGATACTCCCCCAGTCGAATGAGATCTTGGTTTTCACGTCCTCATTTCCTCGTATGATCTGTTCAATGTAGTAAGCCATCCACTCTTGGAAGTAGGCGGCCGCTGGGAGGCCCATGACCCTGCTGAGCATAGTCACCAAGTCGTGATAATCTTCTTGAAAGTCGTTGCAAAACAGCTCTTGGGGGATGTTTGCAGCGCTGCCCCGTCTCTCCTTTAGCCAGTAAATGTTAATTGACTTCTTGCAGCCTAATGGATTGGCATCCCATGCCGCCTGACACTGCTCCAAAGTGGGGATCTGCATGTGCGGGAAAGTGGGAATGTGGAACGTTTTTGTGATTCCTGCCGGGGACATGTCGGCCCGGATATTCCCCTCCTTGTCCATGATTGTTCTGGTATCTGTTTGGTAGGCTTCTCGGCAAGCCATTACCAGTTCAGGTGCTATCAGAGAGGGAGGGAAGCCGACAGCTTTGGCAATCCCACTTTGGCATATCAACCGGGCATTCTTTGTTTTAGGGTCCACTTTGACCCTCTGGGTGAACTCATCTATGTCCACCTGGCCGATATTAGTATCCGAGATCTCTTTCCAGTCAGTCGAGACCTTTGACTGGAGTGGTTCCCCCTGAAATTGAAACTTCATTTGGTCCTTATCGTCCTTTCCACGAGCGGATCTCCCAGATTTCTTACCCTTGTCTTTTTCGGTGGAGGCCCCTGAAGTTCCTGCGGCCGATTCCATATATCCTGCAAGCAAAGGGCGAGGTCAGCACAACAAAACACCAATAACGTTAATGTTAGTCCGCATTGTGAGCATATCATCTAAATAACTATTCAAATACATCATAAATTTAATCCTCAGACGATATCGATTTTATTTTAGGGCAATTGAGCAATCCGGGCAAGGAGGGCCGGACTTCCCTGGTAGGAATGCTGCCAGGAAGGGAAAACACGACCGAAAGTTCCCAGAGACACCCGTTGGTCAGATTTTGATGTTCTGAGAGACCCATGATGGAGAATGGCATGATTTAGGATGTGGGTCAACGTTAGATTTTCAATTTGAATTGATTTGGATCGATTTGGGGAGCTCCAGAGGTTTTAGGCCGAAAGGCAGTCAGGGGAAAGAAGCCGGCGGCGGTGGACATCAGATGAAAGTCCGGCGACGAAAGTCCGAGGGCCGGAGATCGAAAGGAAAAAAGACGGCCGACACGAGGTTCGATTTAACAGTTTAGACCAGACGACATTCGGAGCACCGGGCCCTGGAAGCCGGGAGGCTGCTGGGCGAAGGCCGCCGCATAATCTTTGATCACTTTGGACGGCGGCGGCGAAGAGGAGACCGGAGCCCGGAGGGCGGGGAGCCGACGGAGGTTCGCCACCGAGAGATTTGTAATACGTTTCAGCGCCGACGGCGAGGAGAACTCTGGGGTCCAGCCCACGGGAGGACGCAAGGGGACAGCCGCCGGGAGGTCTTGGCAACTCACGACCGATGGCGGCAAAAGGCGGACCGAGGCCCGGGGGCGGAACGATGTGAGGTGCAGGCCGCCGCAAGGATTTGGCGGTGATATGACGGCGGCGGCGAAAGAAGGACCAGGGCCCGGGCATCAGGAAGACGGGGGATGACGGCCGCCACAATACTTCAGCTTTGCTCGGGCGACGGCGGCGGTGAAAGCATCCCCGGGGTCCAGAGGCACAGAGGGCAGACCAAAAACTTAATTCCATGAAGGAGCAAAAAGCGACGAAGGCGGACGGCGAAGGATGGGCCGGGAACCGGGAGGTGGGACGACGCGCCCCAGCGGCCGCTGCGAGATATACGCAGTGACCGGGCAATGGCGGCGGCGAAGGATGGGCCGGGGCCCGGCGAAGGTTAATCAAGCTTCAAACGGCCAAGGAAAGGATGGGACCCGGAGGGCGGGAGGCAGACCGGATTTTCGCCACCAAGGTCAGATTTAACGCGAAAAATGCGAAGGGCATTCCGGGGACGGAATCCCGATGACCCAGGCCCAGCGAGGGAGGCGGCCGCCGGCATGCAACTAGACGCAGGAATGGGTCGGCGATAGAGGGGACCGGGCCCGAGGGGGCCGGTCGCCCTGCGTGAAGAACAGCCTCGCAACGGGTGAGCTCCAGATCGACAAGGGGGGTCATTGCGATGGGTTTAGCGAATTTCTAAAACATGGGTTTGGAGCGCGATGGGGAGTTCCTTAATTTTATCCAATTTAATTGATTGTTCATTTTAACGAAATCCACAAAATAGATCAAAACAATCAGAGGGCAAACGAGGATGGCCTACCTCCAATTCGCTAAGCGGGAAGCTGATGGGATTCATCGGCAGGGTTGACGGGGCGATGCTGATGTCGATGATCGTGATGATGCCGATTGCAGTGGGCTCCAATTTAATCACTGCTCCAATTTGCTCAAATTTTCCAAGTTAAAATGACATTGGGGACCACGGTTTATATACCCTATCGGTCATTAATGCTCGCATTTATTGCACGTACGATCACGCCAAAAGTTGGTGGATTTCAAATTTGAATCGGCGGTGGCGGCAGAGACTCTGGGATCCGGAAGGCGGGAAGCCGCGCAACGACGGCCGCGAGAATATTTGATGACTTTGAGTCAGCGGCGACAGAACGCTCGGGGCCCGGAAGACGGGGTGCGGTGGAGAGTTCGCCGCCGAAAGATTTTTCTTTTCACTGTGACGGCGGCGGCGAGCAAGACCCCGGGGGCCGAAGGGCGGGTGGCCGCCGCAGGGTCGCCGTCGCGGACGGTGATCGATGGACGGAAGTCCGGACGCGAACTTTTGGATCCCAGGGCCCGAAGGAGCAAGGGCCGCCCGGGAAATCCCCGAAGACCTCCGAACGACAGCCGGCAGTGTGGGCTCCGGAGGGTGGAAAGACGCCCGGGGAACGCCGCCGGGGTGGCGAATGAAAGGGGGAAGCCCGATAAGGGAACCCCGGAGGGGCCCAGGGCCGCCCCAGAGCCTGAAAGGCCCAAGGAACCCACGAGGCCTCGGAGGGCAGCAAAAAACCAGAAGGGAAACCACGGTCAATTTTAGGATGAAACTTTAGGGTAATATCGACCATGCAAAACGTCAAAAAAGAGGGGCACGCAAAATGAGGCAACCTCGATGGACCCGACAAGGTGAAAGAAAAGAGGGTCCCCGTTCTGAATGGGGCGTGTGTGCTGAGGGCACAATAGTACCCATGCACAACTACAATGAAAAATAGAAATATCTCACAATTGGAGAAAAGGAGAAAAACCTCGTAGGAAAAAAACTCCTCTCCAAAAGAGAGAAAAATAGAAAAGAGAGAAAGAAGGAAGAAGGACTCATCATGACCCCCCAAGGACAACTTCCTTCACCCCAAGCATTGATCTCAACAAAAGATAACAAAGAGATGCAAAAGGTTTAGTGAAGATGTCCGCAACTTGCTTCTCCATAGGAAAATACTCCAAACCTAGAACACCCTCCTGAATGAGATTTTGAATGAAGTGCATGTGGATCTCAATACACTTTGTGCACTGATGCTCCACTGGGTTGTGAGAAATTTGTATGGCACTTTGATTTTCACACCATAGAGTAGTGGTATGATCAACAGGAATTCCAAACTCAACCATCAATTGTCAAAGCCATAGAACCTACTGAATAGCCAAAACACCGTCTCAATAGTTACCCTCAGTTGATGATAATGCAATAATAGTTTTCTTCTTGCAAGACCATGTAATCAGACCAAAACCAAGGCAAAATACAAAGTCATAAGTAGACTTTTGATTATCAAAATCACTAGCCCAATTAGAGCCATTGAAGCCAACAATCTAAGTAGCACCTGATGTGTAATGAATGCCAAACTAAATAGTGCCTTGAATGTACAACAAGATGCATTTGGCTGCCTTCTAGTGACTCTCATGAGGATCTTGAGAGAAACGGGATATAAGACCAACTGAAAAGGAAATATCAGGACAAATATGTGTCAAGTACAAAAGGTTGCCAACCAACTGTCGATACAAGGTAGCATCTACTGACGGAGTACTACAACTAGAAGAAAACACAACACTTGACTGAAAAGGAGTAGGGACTAGCTTGCAATCAAACATTCCAAATCTCAGAAGCAAATCAAGAGAATACTTCTATTGAAAAATAGAAATACCTACAAAATATTGATGAATCTGAAGACCAAGGAAGAAATGCAAAGGACCAATGTTTGTCATATCAGATCGCTTCATCAAAGCTCTCTGAGTATCCTTAATCATGGTAGGAGAAATCCAAGTTAGAATCAAGTCATCCACGTAGAGAACAAGAATGAGAAGATCCCTCCCATGCCTCAGAATGTAAACTCTAGGGTCAGAGTGGCATCTAGCAAATCCAGAAGTAAGCAAAAAATTATCCATATTCTCATACCAAGCTTGAGGGGCTTGTTTGAGACCATACTATAGTGTCGAAAAAAGGGTCCTTCAACATTTTCTCACTCATTTGGGTCCTCCTTGTGGATTTTGGATTAATGTTTCCTTGATTTAGTGTTGTAATGTGGATAATACATTCACATTAGGTCTTGGGCCCTTGTGAACTAATATAATTCAATGGTTCCTTGCTAAAGTGTTGTGAAGTGTTGTAACACACTTTCACACTTTTCTAGGGTTTTATTAAATAAGTTAAGAATTTTAATCATAATCAACCTTAATCTTACCTTAATTGGAGTGTTGTAAAGTTTTGTAACACACTTTCACATTCCTCTAGGATTTTCATTAATAATTGGGCTTTCTTATGCTTTAATTGGCCATATTTTACATACACAAGCCTCATTTATTGCATCTTTTCGAGGATAATCCCAACACCAATCAATGAACAATCATAATTCAGGTGTTATTGGCTTGTGTGGCCCATATTTAGTGTATGGGACTCATTCACCACCTTGGGAAAATGAGTTCCACCTAGGTCTTTTTGGCCCTAATAGAGGTTTCACACATTTTTAAGCATTTTCCATTTTTGGTCCCATACATTATGTGTGATGGGACTCATTCACCACCCTGGGTGAATGAGTCTTGTGTGACCAAAATTCAAATTTAAATCAAATTTCTGGGGGGATTTTATTCTCCTAGATCTGGTGTCGGCTTGTAGTGTTGTAATTTCAGGAATTCTTGCATGATTAAGTATAAATACAAGGTTCTTTCAATCATATTCAACACCTAGCATTCAAGAGATCACTTAGAGAGTTCACAAGAGAATTTTAGCATTCACAAGAGCTTTCAAGGAATTTCAAGGGAATATTATCAAGCATTCAAGAGCATTCTTCAAGTGTCATTTATCATGTCAAAGATTGCATTCTTCATGTTTGATATTGTGCTAACATTTGTGATGTAGAGTTGATGATCCAAGTAAGTGTTTCAAGCAAGATCAACATAATTCAAGCATGAGTCAAGAACCACATCCATTTTAGCCATTTTAAGCATAATTGTAGCAACTTATTGCCAGGGTTTGGTGAGTTACAACATTATCTTTTGTTCATTCATGATTCTCCTTTCATATTTGTTTTCATTTCAAGATTTAATTACCAACAAGTGGTTTGACCAAGGTAAACCCCTATTCCCTAACCCCCCACAACATTTTTCCCTCTTCTTGTGTGTGATTTGCAGGGATAGGTTCTAGATTTACCAAGAATCCAAGTTGGAGAAAAGTTTTCAAATCCCCAAAGTTTTCAAATTTTTCATCAAGCCTTGGAGAAGCTTGGAGAAGGTCTATAGGTGGAAATTTGCAATTTCGGATCTAGATACTAGTCAAAAAGAGCAAAGTAGCTAGCGAGAGGCACATAATCTAGTTCAAAAATTCCAAAAAAGAAGAAGTGAACTGATTCACCACTATTGGAGAATGTGTCCCACTATACATACCCAACTGAGATCTTTATAGATCTAGATACCCTTTTGGTTGAGATCTGTTCTTGCACATTTTCTTGGAAACTGGATTGATTCATCTAGCTTGGTGAATGAGTCCCAATCAATATGAATAGAAATTTTTTCAATGATCTATACCTCCATTCTTCCTTCTTCAGTCTTCCAGGTGCACACTTTCAATTTCATATCTTTCTGTAACATTTTGTTCACTTTCTTAGGTCATTTAGAGTTAGTTTGCATTTTGCATTGTGTTTTCCATTTCATTGTCTTTTCCAAGTTTACACTTGGTGGTGAACCCCTCATTAGCTATCACTTAGTCTCTAAGACTGATGAGACCATAAAATGACTGATGATATCTATGAAATAACATCTTTTTCCTTTGCATATAAAATGGATCTAAGTGTAGTTTCTGAACTTATGGTTTATTTAGAATAAAATAAAGAAGTTATATTTGGTTATTTATTTGTAAATTATTGTTATCTTATTGTCAACTATTACCATTAAATCTTGGAAAAAGGTGTTAAAGTGTATACATGTAGCTCCAAAGATCATGTTCTGAAGATGCTCTGGAACTTGCTAACACAGTTATTGCAATGCTCCGGAATTGCTGCCTCGATGCTCCAGAATTGTTGCTGCCATACCAGCACATAATACTCTAAAGATGCCAATATTGTGCCAAAGTATAGTTGGATCCTTTGGGTTGAAGTAATCACTCCCTTGATATCTATAAATAGACTTTCTATATTTAGATATCCTATTTTTAGGCATTACCATTTATGGTAATGGCCTAAATTAATCCAGTTGTATTCATACTTCAAAATTTGTAAAACTGGATATATATTTTTAGTTCATAGTTTGTTGAGGCGGTTCCAACGTCTTCCTAGAAATGTGGATCTTATTGCCTATTTTTGGATAAGTAGATTTTGGCATTAGATTGCCTAGATTTTTGGCAATCTGTTATTAGGTGTTGAGATGCGTTTAAACACACATCTCCTTCTCATTTTAGGGAGCTGAAAGTAGAAGATAAATAAAATATAATTTGAAGTTTGAGAAAAGCTTGTGTTCTAAGTAAAATCCTCTTCCCATGAATTAGTTGGCCACTCATTTCAGGGAAGATGGATCAGTGTATTTTATCTGTTTATTTCCTTATTTTGGAAATTGCTATTCTTTTCCTTTTATATTTTGTAAACATTTATTTGTATAATTTGTTGTAAAGTTGCAGGTGTTTTCTATGTTTATTATTTTCTTTCAATTCAGCAATTTACTTTTTCCCAAGTGTGCTCTTTAATTTTTGTAAGTATGGTGTGCTCTTTCAATTCCTGCAAGTGTGCCATTTCAATTATGCAAGTGTACTCTTTTAATTTCTACAAGCGCGCTCTTTTAATTTTTGCAAGTGTGCTCTTTTAATTTTTGCAAGTGTGCTCTTTTAATTTTTGCAAGTGTGCTCTTTTAATTTCTACAAGTGTGAAGTGTGGTAGAAGGGTTCTTAACTATAAATCTCTCTCTTATTGCATATTCCCTTTGTATTTCATCCTTGGAATGACATGATTAAATGATGTGAATGACAACCTCATCAAAGACGACCCTATTACAAGATTTCAATCTCCTTTGCATTGAGATCTCTAGGGTTATCCTTGAGTGGAGTCTCTTTGAAAGTGGGTGTGAATACATTATATTCTAATCCATCATTCGACATCACACACACCTATTGTAAGAGGTTCCTAATCCATCATTTATCACACACCCCATTTTAAGTGGTTCCATTTTGGTGAACCTACATTTAGATCATCATAACTTTGATTTGGAGTACATTTTCATCCTATATTTAGCTTGTATTAACATTGCATTAGGTTTTGCATTGGTTAAATTGCATTCTAGGGTTTCAAAATTTGCATTAGTAGAAAGCTCATTTAGCTTGCATTGTTGTATCTAATTTAATTGAAAATCAGTAAAATTTTGTGTTTGCATCTCATATTTGCATCAAAAACCTAAAAAGCATAAAATTCAATTCAAAAATTTTGAATTTTTTTGAAAAAATTAGTACTTGGACTCATTCGCCACCTTGGGTGAATTAGTCCCTCTGCATATTTTTACTACATTTTTTGGCATTCACAGTTTGGTTTTTGAGTTTCTGTTTGTTGTTTCTACATTTATGAACATCCACTTTCCATAATTTTAGTTATATGCATTTCATTGTTCTTAGCTTACATTGCATTTGCATTCTCCTCGTATTTAGTAGCCTTTGCATGAGTGTTTGGTGTCCTATTGCTAATACCATAGTGAGAAGAAGTTTGAGACTCATGTCATCCCACGATAGCACAGTCATTGTGGATCTTGGGTTATCTAGAGCTTCCACTCCTATTATTGACAATAGTACACTAAGCATGGAAAACACCCTTAGCAACTACTTGCCTTCAAATAGAATGTAAGTTGAACCAAGGAATGATAGCATCCTGCAAGAAAATATAATTCAAATTCATGAGGGCCTAGAACACTTACAACATAAAATAAGCCTTGAAAACATTTCAACCACTGCAATTCCTACCATAGAAAACATTCACTGCATGCTTGAAAGTGAAGATGGCATTGACCTTGTGCAAAACATAGTTAAGATATTTGGAAAACATATTCCCTCAACCACTATTTGTCCTTTGTCAACAAATAATGTTACAAGTCAAGGAGGAACTCAAATTCCTCCCACAAAAATTGCCTTAATACCTACCTACATCAACCCTCAAGTCAACAATAATGCAACAAGTTAGTAATGTGATTCCTTCCCTGGGTATTCCTACTAGCATTCGTAGTTCCTATGTGGCATCAAAAGTTATATCTCCTACCTTACCACCTATAACCATTCCATTCACTTGTCCTACAACCACATACAATCCATCACCACTTTCATTTTCATGTCATAACATAAGCAATTATCCTCTCATAACACAACTTTTCCAAACTCATTCAACCCTTCAAAAGAAAAGTTCCACCATAAACCAAAATCAAAATGGTCCACCTACATATTGTGTCAAATGTAATCCATTTTCCTTGGAGATATTATGAACACCGATGCCACAAGGTGTAGAGGTTCCTAGATTTGAGAAATGTGGAGGGAAGGGAGATCCTTCTAACCATGTTAATGCCTACACTGCCTTATGTAGTGACTTTGTCCTTGATGATAAACTATTGGAAAAACTTTTGCCTAGGTCCTTGAAAGATACTGCCTTGGAGTGGTTCTCTTCTTTACCAAACAACTCAATTCGTTGATTCAATGAATTTTTTGATGCATTTGTAAACCATTTCCAAGTGTATATGACTACCAAAATGACCTTGGTTGATTTGATGAGATGCAAGCAAAAAGAAGAAGAAAAGATAACTTATTTTATCTCCTGCTATCAATTTATTTATTCCCAAATCGATGTCAAGGTCCTTGACCCACACCTTTAAAAGATGTTCATAAAAAAATTACAAAGTAAAATCCAAGACAAGTTGACTATGATGAAATTCCCATCCTTCATGCACCCGTGCATTTCCCTCCGTGATTATCAAAATTCAGTTAGTAGTCGAGATACAAGGTCCACTTCTAGCTAAATTGAGAGATCTGAGCCCACAAACCAAAACAATTCCTAACCTTTTAGAAAAAAAAAAGAAGGGCTCCTTCAATTCAATCCCCCTTAACAAACAACTCAAAATGTCAATAAGCAAGTAGCTGTTGTCAAAGCCACGATCCCCTTTAGTTATGGAGACCCCAAAAGACAATTCACTCCCTTTCCTGATACCCTTCATAACATAGTGTCCCAACTTCTAGAGCAACAAATGATTACCTTTCCACTTGTCAAAACACCCAACCTTAATAATCCTTTACCCCCAAAGCTTTAAATAAAATGCTTATTTCCACTATGATTGACAAAATGGACATGACATGGAACATTGCAAGCATCTTAAACATCTTGTGCAAGATCTCATTGATTCTGACCTTCTATCTGTTGGACGTGTTAGTGATCAAGGAAATAAGTCCGTTTCCCCTCCTAACCAAAATTTGTAAATTTTTACCAACCCAATGCCCAAACATAATATTTCATTTTTCAAAGCAAGTAAAAATACAAAGAATGATGTGATGAATGTTACAGATGATGAAAACAATGATTCTATTCTAAATCATACTATCAATGTCAATCCTATAGATGAAATGGTAGGGACGATAGATGTCATCCCTCGTAAGAACCGACCTAAGAATTCTCTTGAAATTTCTTTCTCTTCTAGGGATATACTTAAAATTTTTCTCGATGGTCCTCTCTACATAGCCGGACATGTCTATGAAAAGCTCACTAATAGGATATTAATAGATCTCTCTCGTGGAGAGAATGTGATCACTGAGGAATTTTTACTTTTGCATAAACTTTATCAAGATGAATATGATAAACCGAAAGCATGGATCAAGACACACAATGGGCTTTCTTTCCCTACGATAGGATCAATCACCTTACCATTGAAAATAGGACCAAAAACATTAGATGTCATATTCTCCATCATCCCACAATCAGATGAATTTCGTGTGAAGTTAGGCCACCCATGGCTTCGCTCCATGAAAGTCGTACCTGCATTTGTGCATAAATGTTTAAAGTTTCCCTTTTCAGACAATGAAATATTCAATATCCACCATAGCGGCTTTAACCCCTTGTCTTCCAAAGGAAAATTTTCCCTAGATGCCTTTTGGCCTAAACCCATGGAACCTATAAAACCTCAAGAAGACTTCTTTTTCTTGTCCTATCAAAAGTTCATGGTAAAGAAGATAGCTAAGTTGTCTCTCTGAAACATGTCTACATCAACCTCTCAACCTACCATCCTTGATGAAACCATGATTGAACCTAAAAAAGAACCAAACAATCAAGACCAACCAAACATAGAAACTTCACCTACATCCTACAAATGACCAAGAAATAATGAAACCAACCTCCTAACACCTCCTAGAATAAAAAATGTTCACAAATCCAAAGAGAAAGTGGTCAAACAATCCCCTGTGGTTTCTTCCATTCCTCCCCTTAGGGAAGAAAAAAAACCTACAGTTGATCAACCCACTCCTACACAAATGCAACTTGAGAACAAAATAAAAATAAATAGAGGTGCTAGAGAGCATAGGTGCCGACGTCGTTCCCTTGCTCGCAAGTTACACACAAAATTAAACAAAGAAAATCAAGATCTGAACTTGATTGAAGCAATGCACGATGACCCTCCTCCTCAGCTGAAACACGACAATTCAATGCAACCTCCACAACAGGAGTTGAACTCTTCCATGGACATTATCATCTGACCTCCTATTGTGATCAACTTTGATGATGATGACGAGGTTACTAAAGTTGACAAAGAGGTGCATAATGAAATGCATACATTATTTTCCTCTTCCATGAGCTTAAATGATAAATCTCCTATAAAGAGTGTTGAACCTAGTGCTTCTCCTAGTTCAACTCTTGCTCTTGTCCCTTTGGCTATTTTCTTGCCTTCGGTATACATAGAACATAATTGCAAGGTGGATGACTTGCTCATAGGTTGACTTAAATTTGATTTAGTAGTCTTTTGCATCATTTCCTTTTATTTTGTGTGATTGCATGTGCATAATATGATCCCCCGTGATGTTCCAATTGATATTCTCTCTTTGTGAAATTCCTCTATCTATAGCATCATTCTTCTCTATTTTGTGCATCTATTTCACTTTTTATCCTGTGTTTTCCTTTTGGGGATGATGCAAGGCATCGAGACACCCTATGTCTCTTCCATGTTGACCCAAAAGGATTTTTTCTTTTCTTTCGCCTTTTCATTTATCTTTTTCATTTGTCTTGTTTTTTCCTTTTGGGGATGATGCAAGGTGTTGAGACACCTAGAGACAAATATTTTGGCACCCTAATACTCTCTTGCAAGTCTAGGGTTTTTCACCTAAAAGGAGAGAGATGGGCTAAAATGGGCAATGTTTACACTCAAGATTAATGTTATATGGATGGAATATGTATAAATATAATGTTATAAATGCAAAAACTAAAGAAATATATTGATTATTAAGTGAAAACTAAAGAAATACAACTTGTTGGAAAACACATTATGAAATGCAAACACACCTAGAAATGAATGCAAACTGTAACAAAAATGAATGAAACAAAAAGTGTGCACTTGAGATCTTGTTGGAAACTAGGAATGACTTTTGAAATGCTGCTGATGCTGGAAATTTGGCCTACTGGGACTCATTTTCCATTTTGGGCGAATTAGTCCTAGATCTGGGAAACTATTTCAGAGCCCGTTTTGGACAAATGGGTATCCAAAACTACAGAAAACCTTTTTTAGGCCTGGCAATGGGAATCATTTTCCACTAATGGAAAATTAGTCCACTTTTGAATTTTTGAAAATTCAAAAGTGGAAACTGAAGCCCTTAGTCTACACTTTGGTTCTTGATAGGTGTCCTCCTCTGAAAGTCTGATTTCTGGACCTGAAAGTGACTTTTTGTTGATATTTTTCCTTGCAAGGAAGAAGATGTCTTCAAAAAATTTGTAACTTGATCTTTAATGATTTTCAAGTCTTTAAGATGCGTAAATCTATGAACACACAAGAAGAGAAGGAGAAATGTTGGATGTTAGGGCATGGGGATTTTCCTTGGTCAAACCCCTTTGTAGGTAATTAAACCAAAATGAAGAAAGATTGTAATGAAGCATGAAACAATGGAGTTAATACCTTGCCATGATGATTTGATCTTAATTTTCTACAACAAAAGATGAATATTTTTCCCTTGAAAGTCTGAAAAGTAATGTTGAATGACTTGGAGTGTTGAAACCCTAGCTTGCTTGACTTGAAGTGGAAGACAAATGATGAATGAGCTATGAAATGAATTAAGAGAGATGTAAATTAGGTTTTAGAGGCTTGTATTTATAGTGAATTCACCTTATTTTCCTGTTAATTGGATCCTTAAGGGCGACATGGAGGAAAATAAGACTTAAAATCCAACTTTTTCCACTTAAACCCCAAAAATGGCCCAAATGGGACTGATTCACCATTAAGGGAAAATGGGTCCCACCTAGATGGGACTAATTCACCCCTAATGGAAAATGGGTCCCACAAGAGCCATTTTTCTTGTTGAAATGATAGGAAATAAGGAAATTAGGTTTATATGGTGACTTTGTCAGTTATTTCATCAAATTATGCCTCAGGATGCACAATATGGGGCCATAAGGGTCTATTAATGATGATGTAAAGGTCAATTATGGCATGGGACAAAAAATTCAATGTGAAAGTGTGATTAAATACAGTTTACACCATTAAAATGAGGTCCACTTAGCCTAGAAAGACACAACATCAATGTGAATGTGTAGGACGCATTAGAACACTAGATTAAGATTAAGTTTAGTTCACAAGCCTTTTGGATTAATGTGAAAATGAAATTAAATACATTTTATATTGTTGAATTAAGGGAAAATGGGTTCATTAAGTCTAGAGAAGTGTGAAAGTATTGTACAACACTTTGTACAACACCTTTACAAGACATTGATAAATGCATTTTATTCAGTTTGCAAGGGTCCAAGACTTGGTGTGGATGTGTAAAAAACCTTACAACACTAAATAAAGGCCTCATTAAGTCCAATTTATCATCAATTATTCCTATATCAAGCAAGAAAAAAGGGATACTTTTTCCGTGTCCATAGTTAGCCCCCACTTTAGTGAGAGTATGAACTTTCTTCAAAATCACACTAAAGTAGACATTCATGAAGGAGTCCAATCATTCCAATACAGATGGAAAAGGATGAAAAATATCAAAGGAGGTTGCACAAGCTCCCAGGATACTAGATCCCAAGTCAAACCAGCATAAGCACAAAAGAACATGCACAATGCGAATGATTTGTAACAGAACAAGATACACGATGATGTTATGGCAAGAAATAGAAGGAAGAGAAATGAAAATGAGGTGGATCCAACTTCGACCATTTTTCCAACATGTTGTGGATCAGATCTAGCCTATTTGTTTGGAAGGAAAATGTATACTTACTCTGGGGCAATGGAACTCATGGTTGTGCACCGGGTGAGAAAGCCCAAAAGGTGAGAAACATACACTCACGGCTGGTATGTACTTACAAACACGCAAGTGGCTATGGGGAAAATTCATGCCTCAGAATGGACTTCCCACTCAACCATACTAAATTTATACCTCTTGATAACTTTAATAAGGTGCCACAAAAAAATGATCTTCGAGTTCTATGAGGTAAGCAAAACTTTGTATGCTTGACACTCATAGACATTGTAAATGTAAAATGGTATAAGGAATGTTCAAAGGGATTTTGATTAGTTTGTACAAGGTCTCATCTTAGGGAACATCATGCTTAATGTCTCTAAGAGAGGAAACGTGCAAATGGTCTCATCTTGTTTCCAAGAGAGGACAAGTGCAATGTCTCATCTTGGGAAACATTATCGTACCTAATGTTTCTAAGAGAGGAAATCACAAGAAAAAGAAAATAACATAATGAAAAGTGAGTGTCGATGTATGCCCCCACTTTAAAACAATTATGAAAACCATTATTGTGAGAAGTTGATTTAAAGTAAAAGAAGACACAAGAGCTTACTCGAAAATCCCTATGCCAAGTCATATGTTTCCTATAAGCTACATCTTAAAAAGGTAGTATGTCACATGCGAGCCAACTTAAGGCATGTCATCCACATCCCAAGCTTTCCCTTATATGTTCATAAAATATGAGAATAGGGCTATCCAACCCCTTGCCCCCACTTAGTGCAGGACAAGGCTAAGTCGAAATGATTGATGAGATGCATGCTAGAGTGAAAATTAGTATCAATTAGAGGAATTAGGTGCCCCCACAGAAAGAATAACACCAAACTCCTTAAGATGTTGGATTTCACTACTCAAAGCCTTACATTCATTATTAGAATGACCGTGAACTCTATGATATGCATAAAATGAAGTCTTGTAAAAGCATTTCTTTCGAGTTCATGGAGGGAGAGATATCAAGTGATATTGGAGGAGTCTTGACAAGATACCCTCTTGATCAATGGTAGAAGGTTTTCTATAGTTTGTGACAAAGATACCCCTTTCTTAGATGTACAAGATGTCATACATATGCAAGACTGTTTAGATTGTAAGATTTTATTCTCTCCTTTATAGGAGGGTGTAAATTACAACGAATTCAATTCATTAGTTTTTTACGAGATAACATTTACATTAAGTGAGGATGTCTTTTTTTGTTTGATTTATTACAAAGGAGAATGATCAAGACCACTAGTGTCGAGTAGTTCAGGATGTACTACAGTTAAGGTTGGCTTTGATGAATTGTTTGTGATAGTTTTGATATTGTTTGAAGGCTTTATTACTTCTACCAAAGGATAATAACCAAGACTGTGAGTTGTTTTTTGTGTGATAGGATTTATAGGGTTGTGGATACCTTATTCGTTAGCACCACATCCTTTTCCACTATATCCAAGTTGTTTCATAAGCTCATAACCTCATCCATAAAGCTTTTTCATTACTTTTGGACTGGGCGGGTGTTCATTATTGAGTTCGTCAAAGTGTGTTGTCTAATCTGTTGGCTATTGTTCTAGAGTGGTTGAGGTGGATGCGTTCGAAGGGTCTTCTGTAATGTGTGTTGACATGACTACTTTTACATGTGCCTTATTGGAATATTTTTTTATGATCTTGTACACACCCAAGAATGTATGTTCGAAATCTAAGGAACCCCAATCATCATCTAATAGCTTTGTGATTTGTTCAATATGTTGTTGTTTGTCTTTTTGTTGGATGGGTTCCACTTGCACAGTTGGTGTTAATGTGTTTAAATGATGCACATTATTTTTCTCAATGTACAAATGACTATTGGGATAAGGGTCAACTTCAAATGTGTACACTTTGTTGGTGTGAATGTATTTCATTTTGCGATGAAGAGTGGAAGGAATTGCATTCATTTCAAGAATCCATGGTCTTCCTAGAAGGAGATTATATGAAAGTTCATGAGGAATAACATGAATTTTTGTATCTAACGTGGCCACTCCAACTGTAATAGGAAAAGTAATCATATGAAGTGATTGTTTTGCTACATTGTCAAAGCCTTTAATAGATAGAGAATGGGGTTGAATTTTTTATGTATCCACACAAAGCCTATCCAAGAGTTGTACACTACACACATTAAGAGCAGAGCCATTGTCAACAAGGGTTCGCTTTATCCCTGTCGTATTGCATTGAGATATTATTTGGAAAGCTTCATTTTATTTTTGCACGTCCAAAGGGGGGAGTTCACTTTGGTGGAAAACAATGTTAGCATTCAATCTTTGAATTATAGATGCTATGTCATTTTATTGCTCATTAGAGGGGATAGGAACTTGTTGTAATTCCGTTTGAAGCATAGTGTGATAGGTAGGTGAATTTTGAAGAAGATCCCAAAGGGAGATCTTTGTGGGAGTTCTCTTAACTTGTTCAACAAGATCATGCTCCCTTAATCAAGTGGCACTAGGCAGTATAGAATTAGGAAAAGGTAAGGAGGTTAGGGTTGGTTTGAGTGGTGACGAATTTTTTTGAGTGTTATATGTATGATCAATGGTATTATGAGTCAGTTGCTACGACACATTATTTTGAGGTGGGTAAAGGGTAAACTCGGGTTTAGGTGGAGGTGGAGGTTTATGTGACAGTGGGTAGAGAATGAGTTCAGGTTGGTTTTGATTTTGTTATTTGTGTGAAGGGGGACAAAGGATTAGATGGTTCTTAGGATGTCCCATGGGGTACAAATGAGGTCCATTAATCAAGGGGGATTGAATAGATGCTTGCATATTCATAACCTCAGCGGTCTTGGTTTGATGTATCTCTAATAAAGGGGAATCAATAATCACCTTTTGATCTAAGGAAGACACATTATTATTGTTTCCATTTTCTAACACCATGATATTTTCTCTAGGAGGAGAGTTTTTAAGAGAACTACAAGCCGAATGTTCTTGACATTCAAAGGTTGGTTTGTCTAAAAGGATTTTGTTGCATGTAGGGGAATGATCAATGGTTGAATTTTTTTGCTCAATAAGTGTTTTCCTAGGTGAAGGGGGACAAGTAAGATTGTCATGGATTGTGTTTTCGAACAAATTATCTTCTTCACAACTAGGAGAGATACTAGGAGAATGAAAAAATTTAGTGTCATGATTATCTATGGTTATGTTATGTTGGTTATGAATGTTTTGTCCACTAAGAGAGGTAAAAGGAGAGAAAGAACTAGGATTCTCAAAACTCTCATGAATTGGTTCTTTCAACACCATAATATCTTCTTTTCCAATAGGAGATATATTAGGAGAATAACAAATATGATTGTTAGGAATGTCCGAGGGTGTATTCTCTTTCACTAAAACACTCTCACAGAGAGGGGACATAATTTTTTTCTTAACATGTCTCAAGATGTAAGATACTAACATTGTTTGAACAAAAAGGAAAATAACTTGTAACCATGCCATGCAATGTTTTAGCAATATAAACAATGTATATGCAAGGGTGCAAAAAATTGTCATCCAATGTATGCAAAACTTGGAGAATGTAAATAGTGTATATGCAACAATGAAAATCACTTTTGTGTATGTGCAAGATCATCATGGAAAAAATAGGCCCCTAAGTGGCGAAAAATTTAGAAAAATTAGAGTTAGGCAACTTGACGTAAAAAATTGAATAAGTTATCTATATTATTTCAAAAAATGTAAGAATAGAATTTGTAGAAAATTGAATGTAGTTTCTAAACTACTAGGTTTATTTAAAAAAAAAAATCTATTTGGTGAAAATTTTAAATATCAATGCAGTAGTACTTAAATTTCAAGGAAAAAAAGAAGTAGGTGTTTGTTTGACCACCCTAACCACAATAAAATGATAATTAGTTTTTATAAGATTTTAGATATAATTATAGGACTCATGTTCGGATGTGATGCATATTTTTTTATAATTTTTTTCCAAGTAAATAATTAATTATGAGTTTTTTATTACAAATTTTAAAAAATATAAAAATGAGTATGTCTAACCACCTTAACTTGGTCAAAAATTCATGAAATTCATTTTTTATTTTTTTAATCCTATAGTATGCGAAGCATAGAATGTGACACATGTTTGATTCAAAAAATGTGATACCGTTTGAAAGCTATAGATGTTTTTCAATTAACCTATCAATTAGGACTTTAGTCGTAATTCAAATAGAAAATGAATAATAATTATTTATTAAATTCAAAGTAAAGCATAATTTATATTGGTGGAAAACTGAGAATATCCTTTATAAACCTTTTTTGTTTCATCAATTTTGGGTAAAAAAAAAAGTCGTCAGCTACATACCCTACACATACCCATCATATCGCCACTTTTTGGACCATCATGATCCTGCACATACCCTTTTACCATACTTATTCAGAATTTTGTGAATAGACACATTGTGTAAGAAAAAGTGAAAATTACTTTTAGCCATGTGATACAAAATTTTAGAAATGTAAGCATTTTTCAGATCTAATGATGTTTGTGATCGAAGTGATTTGAAGAATGAGTGGTCTAAAGTGATGTTTTTGAGCTAGGTACATAAAACAAATATTCCCAAAAATTTATAGACTTATAACATATGATACTAGGAGGATTAGGAAGCACACAAATGAGGTTTCTAATGTTGTAATAGACAATTAAAAATCTAGACTGGGACTGATTCGCCCAGAATGGTGAATGAGTCCCAGTTAGGTTTTTTTTTCAAAATTTTCAAAATTTTTCAAGTGGTCTTGATGCTTTTTGTGTGAGATGGTCTGAAGACTAAATGCAAATATAGGTTTTAGGTTTTTTTCAATGATTTGAGAGGAAAGAATGCAAACTATGTGCACTTTTACTCATGCAAAAATTTGAAACCTTAGAATGCTAATTAACCAATGCAACATGCAATGTAAAGTTAATGCAAGAAAATATAGGAAATGAAGGAATCTAAATAAGAAAATAAATTATTTGAAAATAATTTTCACCAAAATGGAGACAAATATTTTGGAACCCTAATACTCTTGCACTTTTTTGGTTTTTCACCTAAAAGGAGAGAGATAGGCCAAAATGGGAAATGTCTACACTCAAGATTAATATTATATGGATTGAATATGTCTAAATATAATGTTATAAATGCAGAAAACTAAAGAAATATATTGATTATTAAGTGAAAACTAAAGAAATACAACTTGTTGGAAAACACATTGTGAAATGTAAAAACACCTAGAAATGAATGCAAACTATAACAGAAAAGGATGAAATGGAAAGTGTGCACCTAAGATCTTGCTGGAGATTGGGAATAACTTCTGAAATACTACTGATTCTAGAAATTTGTCGTATTGGGACTCATTCGCCATTTTGGGAGAATTAGTCCTAGATCTGGGAAACTGTTCTAGAGCCCATTTCAGACAAATGGGTATCCAAAACTACAGAAAACCTTTTTCAGGCCTAGCGGTGGGACTCATTCACCACTAATGGTGAATCATTCCACTTTTTAATTTCTAAAAATTCAAAAGTGGAAACTAAAGCTCTCAGTTTGCACTTCAGTTCCTGACAGGTGTCTACCTCCGAAAGCCTGATTTTCGGACTTGAAAGTGACTTTTTGTTGATATTTTTCCTTGCAAGGAAGAAGATGTCTTCAAAAAATTGGTAACTTGATCTTTAATAATTTTTAAGTCTTCAAGATGACTAAATATGTGAACACACAAGTAGAGAAGGAGAAATGTTGGATGTTAGGGCATGGGGGTTTGCCTTTGTCAAACCCCTTTGTAGGTAATTAAACCAAAATGAAGAATGTAATGAAGCATGAAAAAATGGAGTTATTACCTTGCCATGATGATTTGATCTTGAATTTCTATAGCAAAAGATGAAGATTCTTCCTTTGAATGTCTGAAAAGTGATCTTGAATGACTTGGAGTGATGAAACACTAGCTTGCTTGACTTGAAGTGGAAGAAAAATGATGAATGAGTTAAGAGAGATGTAAATTAGGGTTTAGAGGCTTGTATTTATAGTCAATTAAGCTTACTTTCCTGTTAATTGGATCCCTAAGGGTGACATGGAGGAAAATAAGACTTAAAAATCCAACTTTTCCTGCTTAAACCCCAAAAATGGCCCAAATGGGACTCATTCACCATCAAGGGTGAATGGGTCACTCTTGGATGGTACTGATTCACCCCTAATGGCTAATGGGTCCCATAGGGTCCATTCTTCTAGCTGGAATGTCAAGAAATAAGGAAACTAGGTTCATACATGGTGACTTTGTCAGTTATTTCATCAAATTATGTCTCAGGATGCACAATATGGGGCCATAGAGGCCTACTAATGATGATGTAAATGTCAATTAGGGCTTGGGACACAAAATTCAATGTGAAAGTGTGATTAAATACACTTTACACTATTAAAATGAGGCCCACTTTTCCTCGAAAGGCACAACATCCAATGTGAATGTGTAGGACACATTACAACACTAGATTAAGATTAAGTTTAATTCACAAGCCTTCTATTAATGTGAGAATGTAATTAAATACATTTTATATTTTTGAATTAAGGGAAAATGGGTTCATTAAGTCTAGAGAAGTGTGAAAGTCTTTTACAACACTTTACAACACCTTTACGAGACACTGATAAATGCATTTTATTTAGTTTGCAAGGGTCCAAGACCTAGTGTGGATGTGTAAAACACCTCACAACACTTAATCAAGGCCTAATTAAGTCCAATTTATCATCAACTATTCCCATATCAAGAAAGCAAAAAGGGATACTTTTTCTGTGTCCATAACACCCTATGTCTCTTCCACGTTGACCCAAAAGGGTTTTTTCTTTTCTTTCATCTATTTTTTTATCTTTTTCATTTTTCTTGTGTTTTCCTTTTGGGAATGACGCAAGGTGTTGGGACACCATTGTCTCTTCCATGTTGAACCAAAAGGTTTTTCAATATTTTAGCTCTCTTTGTGTCATTCTTCTAGTTCTATGTGTATTTGGGGGATGATGACAGTTCCAAGCTCTCTAAAAACATTGTAGCAAAGAACATATTGACCCCAAATCCATAGATCCCTCATGTGTTTGGTGTTTTAATTTTTGGGGAAACCCCCTCTCTTTTCTTTTTCTCTTGCATGATGTAGCTTTACTTAGAAATATATGACTTGGCATAGGGCTTTCCAAGTTAGCTCTCATGTCTTTCTTTCTTGTTTGCATTTTTCATTTGCTACTTTAAAGTAATTTCTCACAACATGGTGTTTAGAAATTTCTTTAAAGTGGGGAATACATTTTCCTTATTCTTTTTCATTTTCCTTTTTCTCGGTTCTTAGTGCAACCTTCTTACTTCATACAATGTGTTTGTCGCTTTGTGGATGACATCAGGTGTAATTTCCTTCACGAGTGTGATCTCTCTTAGCATATTGCATTGCTCTTAGTGGCTTGATGTGACACACTACATCCCCTAAGTTTTGAATTCTCTATTATTTGATTTGTCCTCTCTTGGAGACATTAGGTACAATGTGCCCTAAGTTAAAGACCTCACATGAATTAAGCAAGACTCCTTTGAACATTCTTTGCATGTTGCATTTTACATTTGTTGTTATATGGACACCTTGCATAACACAACTTGCATGTTTGTAGTGTCATCCTGTTTGTTCATGAGCTCCAAGCATACAAAGTTTTGCTTGCCTCATGAAGCTCAAATTTTTTTTTTTATGTGTCACCTTATTAAAGTTATCAGGAGGTATAACTTTTGTATGGTTCAAGCAAGAAGCCCAATTTGGGGCATGGATTTCCCCATAGCCACTTGCATGTGTGTGAGTGCATACCATTCATGAGTGTATTTTTCTCACCTTTTAGGACTTCTCACCTAGCAGACAACTAGGAGTTCTGTCGCCTCAGAGTGAGAATGCATTTTTTAGAAAAATAACCTAGATTTGAACCACATCGTGATGGACAAACGGTTGAAGCTTGATATGATACTTTTATTTATTTTCTCCTTCTATTTCTTCTTTGAAAGTGTATGATTGGCCTTTTCATTGTTCTTTATATAATTTTCATGTGTGTTTCATTGTGCTTATGTTGGTTTGCTATGGGATCTTGATCTTGGGGACTTGAACACCTCTCTTGATTGCTGTCATCTCATCTTGCTAGCATTGGTTCATTGGAACCCCTCTTGGTGTGTGTTTGTATATTGTATTGTGAGTTTGAAGTAGGTTCATCCTCTCAGTAAAGTGGGGGCTAAAAATAGTGTCGAAAAAAGGGTCCTTTGATATTTTCGCACTCGTTTGGGTCCTCCTTGTGGATTTTGGCTTAATGTTGCCTTGATTTAGTGTTTTAATGTGGATAACACATTCACATTAGGTCTTGGGCCCTTGTGAACTAATGGAATTCAATGGTGCATTGCTAAAGTGTTGTGAAGTGTTGTAACACACTTTTACACTTTTCTAGGGTTTTATCAAATAAGTTAAGCATTTTAATCATAATCAACCTTACTATTTCCTTATTTGGAGTGTTGTAAAGTGTTGTAACACACTTTCACATTCCTCTAGGTTTTTCATTAATAATTGGGCTTTCTTATGCTTTAATTGGACCTATTTTGCATCCACAAGCCTCATTTATTGCATCTTTTTGAGGATAATCTTGACTCCAATCAATGACCAATCATAATTCAAGTGTTCCTAGCTTGTGTGGCCTAGATTTAGTGTCTGGGACTCATTCACCACCTTGGGCGAATGAGTCTCACCTAGGTCTTTTTGGCCCTGATGCAAGTTTCACACATTTCTAAGCATTTTCCATTTTTTGTCCCATACACTATGTGTGATGGGACTCATTCACCACCTTGGGTGAATGAGTCTCGTGTCACCAAAATTCAAATTTAAATCAAATTTCTAGTAGAATTTTATTCTCCTAGATCTGGTATTAGCTTGTAGTGTTGTAATTTCAAGAATTCTTGCATAATTAAGTATAAATACAAGGTTTTTTCCCTCATATTCAACACCTAGCATTCAAGAGATCACTTAGAGAGTTCACAAGAGCATTTGATCATTCACAAGAGCTTTCAAGGCATTTCAAGGGAAAATTATCAAGCATTTAAGAGCATTCTTCAAGTGTCATTCATCATGTAAAATATCATATTCTTCATGTTTGTTATTGTGCTAACATTTGTGATGTAGAGTTCATGATCCAAGCAATTGTTTCAAGCAAGATCAACGTCATTCAAGCAAGAGTCAAGAACCACATCCATTGCAACCATTTCAAGCATAATTGTAGCACCTTATTGCTAGGGTTTGGTGAGTTACAATATTATTTTTGTTCATTCCTTATTCTCTTTTCATATATTTTTTCATTTCAAGGTTTAATTACCAACAAGGGGTTTGACCAAGGCAAACCTCTATTCACTAACCCACCACAACATTTTTCCCTCTTCTTGTGTGTGATTTGTAGGGCTACATTGTAGATTTACCAAGAAGCCAAGTTTGAGAAAATTTATCAAATCTCCAAAGTTGTCAAAGTTGTCATCAAGCCTTGGAGAAGCTTGCAGAAGGTCTATAGGTGGCAATTTATAGTTTCAGATCTATAAACTAGTTGAAAAGAGTAGAATAGACTAAGAGGCACAAAATCCTGTTCAGAACTTCCAAAAAAGAAAAATTGGACTAATTTTCCACTAATGGTGAATGAGTCCCATTGTACAGGCCTAACATAGATATTTATAGATATGGATACACTTTTGGTTGAAATCTGTTCCTGCACATTTTCCCAGAAACTAGAATGATTTTCCCGGCTTGGTGAATGAGTCCTAGTCATCATCAACAACAAATTTTTTAGTGATCCAAACCTCCATTCTTCCTTCTTCAGTCTTCCAGGTGCACACTTTTAGTTTCATAGGTTTCTATTACATTTTGTTCACTTTCTTAGGTCATTTAGAGTTAGTTTGCATTTCACACCATGTTTTCCATTTCATTGCCTTTTCCAAGTTTACACTTGGTGGTGAACCCCTCATTAGCTATCATTCAGTCTCTAGGACGACCCTATTACAAGATTTCAATCTCCTTTGCATTGAGATCTCTAGGGTTATCCTTGAGTGGAGTCTCTTTGAAAGTGGGTGTGAATACATTATATCCTAATCCATCATTCCACATCACACACACCTATTATAAGAGTTTCCTAATCCATCATTTATCACACACCCCATTTTAGGAGGTTCCACATACAATGAACACTAAAGCCTACAAACAAGTGAGGGGTCCTACACAAAGCTTGGTGGCTACTCCATATAGATCTCCTCCTGAAGATCACCATGTAGGAAAGCACTCTTTACATCTATCTGATACATTGACCAACCATGAGATGCAACAATAGAAAGTATAAGATGAATGGAATCCATCTTGATGACAAGAGCAAAGGTTTCTGAATAGCCAATTCCCTTAACCTAAGAAAACTTTACTTTTCAATAGAACCTCCACTACAAACTTGGTACAATACACCCACTTGCACTGAACCAAATTTCATCCCTTAGGAAGAGGAACAAGATCCCAAGTATGATTCTTCATCAAAGAAGAATATTCCTTAGCCATAGCACTATCTGACTTTGGAACACTTGAAGCATCTAAATTTTTTTGAGGATCATTAGAAACAACTTCACTCAAAAGACTAATACCTGAAGTTTGAGAATTAGTGCAGTGAGAAGTGTTGGGATCACCTGCATGAGAACCAGCCTCCTTAAGAAGAGTGTGAACCCAAAGAGGCATGTGGTTGCAAGCTTAGGAGAAGATGAAGTTATGTCAACAACAATATCAATACCATCATCTTTAGGATCATCAACATCATCATCATCATCATTATCAACAACAAGAAACAAAACATCCTTTGAAGAAGAACTGGGAATCGGGAGGTAGAGGACTATGATGGAGAATCCTTTGAAATGAAAAACTCATCAAAATGAAAATGAACATCACGATGAAAATGTACCTCTTGAGTGACATGATCAAACAAACGATAACCCTTCACATATTTAGAGTATCAAATGAAGATGAACTATTGACTCTTATTCTCCATTGCTTTCTAACTCTCTACTGGAATGAATATCCATGCATCACTTCCAAATACTCTGTAGTAGGAGACCTTAGGCTTGAAATGAGACCAAGACTCCTTTAGAGTCATATTTTGCACTACCTTGTGAGGCATATGGTTTTGAATGTAGCTGGGACAATTGATAGCCTCTTCCCAAAAAGTTGGAGCCTTGGACCTAGATTGAATCATGCAATTGGAAATCTCTCATAAGGTTCTATTCTTTCGCTCAGCCACACCATTCTGTTGAGGAGTGAATGGCATTGCGTGCTAATGAAGAATACCTCGAGCACTACAAAAGTCCTAAAAAAATTGATTGACATACTTCCCCCATTATCTGTATGAATATTCTAAAGGGAATGTCTTGACTACTCCATGAATGTGAGGAAGGTCATGAAGAACTGAAGAACCTCATCCTTGTACTTCAAAAATTACACCCAAGTGTGGCGGGAGAAGTCATCAATGAAGGTGAGCACATAATTAGCCAACAAAAAATGAAGGAGTGGGAAATGACATAGGATCACTATGCACCAAGTCAAGGGGTACGAAAGCATGTGTGGCCATGCTTTTTGGAAATGGATTTCAATGATGTTTCCCAAGTACACAACCTAGGCAAATCCCATCAGAACAAAAGATTTGAGGCAGACCAATCACCAAGTTCTGTGTGCTCATCTATTGGAGATATCTATAATTAAGGTGCCCAAACTGCTTGTGCCACTACTTATAGAATCTGCATGAGAAATAAAGGATGACCCTGATGAAGGCTCAAATTATCCATCAAACTTATACAAGCGGGCTCTATGATCAACTACTCCAGTAGCAACAACCTTCTTAGGATTATCCAACTCTCGAATAGTCACATCACTGGGAGAGAACTCAACAAGCCTTCCATCACCATGCTCACAAATCTTATGAATGGAGAGAAAATTCTATGAAATATTAGGAACAAGAAGAAAATCATCAATGCAACCATCTCGCATCTAAACTAAGCCTATCCCTAAAACAAGAATATGAGAAGAGTCTCCAATTACAATGTGATTAGTATGACTATTAGAGAGAGAATCAAGAAGATCTGCATCATGAGTCATGTGATGTGGGGCACCAGAATCAAGAATCCAACCATCATGGGTAGAGGAAAAACCTCTTGCTACAAGGGATTGACCTTTTTCCAAGGAAGAAGACTTTGACATGGCAATGTTGTGCTTCTTCATAGCTTCCTCCAATGCTACGAGCCTCACAAAATAATGTGCATCATTATGCCTTGACTTTCCACAAAAGGAACAATTTTCCTTCTTCTTAGACTTGGAAGATGATTCTCCCGAGTTAGAAGAATGAGGAGGTGCAGTCTTCTAATCATTATTCTCCTCAAGCTTCGAGGGATGCTCACCACCTTGAGGAGAACCTATCTTAGGCTTCTTCTTATAAATTCTTACCCTTTCACTTGGAATATTGAGCCATTAGGGCATGACTCTTAGGAAGATCACCCATCTAGATCAACTTGTCTTGCTCCCAAGCCAATCGATTAAAAAATACCTCAAAAGAAGGCATCTAATAATAATCTCCCATACCATTCATGGTAGAATAGAAGGTGGAAGCAAATACTTGAAATGCACCACACAACTTAGACATGATCAAGAAGATACACTCTTTATCTATCTTGGCATGACCACATCCTTTCAACTATGATAAAATCAACTTGAACTATGCAAGAAATTCTTGAATAGTGGGAAAGACATTTGGAGAGAGAGAAGTGAGATTGGCTTTGAGCTGCAAGATTCTGAACTGGTTGACCTTTCCATACAACTCAACAAGCTTATCCCACACCTCTCTAGCTGTTGTACACTCTGCAATATGAAACAACAAATTATTAGAAACATGGAGGCCTATGAGTCCTCTTTCCTCATCCACTTTTTGAAATAAACAAACTTCTCAAAGTCCTTAGTGAACTCGGGTTGTTCAACATCCAACATTTACCAAATACCCTGAGATTGCAATAATTGTGTCATCTTAAGCTTCCACATGTGATAGTTGTGTGGAGTGAATGGGTCAATATTCAATTTTGACATGATGTGCAAATGGACATGAAGAGAACAATATGCTACTTATATCTCCCCAGAATGGATAAAATCAACAATGTGTAATCCCCCCCCCCAAAATAAAATTTTCCAAAAACACCAGATTGAAGCAAAAATAGGTAAGGGATGGAAAAAATCCAGCTACAAAACTTGCAATTTTATTTTTCAAAATACAAAGGAGTACCTCTTTCACATGATGCAACCAAATCACCACTTTCCACCACCAACCTCTCTATGCAAGTGTAAACCTTCCTACGATCTAGCAAGAGATAGTAAAACCTCCACGAGCCTTAGCTCATACAACATTGAAAGCATCAGAGTATTAAAAAAATTGGTTTTTGCAGATATCTCACCAATGTGGGATAAAAGTTTGTATCCAAATAAATTTTTTTTTTCACCCCCAACGAAAGAAGGAAACCCTAACTGTGGATGAAAATCGCACCTCCTAGCACAAAATCGGGTCTCCAAAGAAATGAGATGTGACCTCTGCTCTGAACAACCTCTACAAAACATGTTACTTTTTCCAATCAATAATCATAGCCTTCAACAGGTTTTACCGTGGCCCTCTTCAAATGGATCACAACCTTTGATGCCTCCAATTCTTGCCGCCTTCTAATAAAATTCACCACCATCAAAGGAAACCAATAGTGGTTGCTCCAAATAGAAAATTAAATGCACAAAAAAAGTATTCTAACAAATGAATTGGGCCTCTTTGAGTAGACAAAACCCCATGTGGCCTATGGAGAGAAATCAAGCCTATAAAGGTAATATCGTTCCTCAAATCTACCTTTAACCAATGTCCCTTCCATACAATAGATTGTGGATTTGTGCAAATCATGGCTGGGTAGGGTTGGGATTTCTCATTAGAAATTCACTTCAAAAACAATGCCTCCCCTTCAAGCATCTCCAACAGGAGAGACAAAAAATTCCTCAAGAAAAAAATGCCAAAGACTTGCCCAAAAAATGATGGGAAACCTCCTTCAAATTGACAATTGTAGAGGATTTGAAACACCTCCACCAAATCTCAGCAATGGACAAAAGAACCAGAGGGGCCACGTGGGCTAGGAGAACTAGCAGCCTCCACTCCCTTATTGTAGTGACCAACAAACACTTGCAATAGAGGAATCAAAAGAGATAATTTTTATAGCTTCCACTAGAGGAAATACACATGCCTCAACTTGTGCCTAGTGAAAACTCTCAGCATGGAAGGTGGTTGCAGAAGATAGGTTCTAACACCATGTTGGAGAAAAGCACCCAAGAGAAACTGCAAACCAAGAAAAAAACCTTCACGAATGATAGAAGCAACATTGGAGAAGCTATTTCACCAAGAGTGAAAAAGAATGCATTGAGACATGTAAAATAATGTGCACAACATGCCTTATAAAGGCATGATAAATATGGTGTGGGAAGGAAACCAAAAAACTAAAAATATAGTTATAATTATTAAAATAAAATTACCCCTAAGTTAACTTAAGAAATGCAAATGGTAAAAAACTATTCACTCTAACACACCATTTATGGGAAAAACCTAGGTTTTGAAGCATTTTTGGAGGAAGTCCTAGTTTACCTTATTAGGATTTTGTTTAAACCTTGATAGAATGCAAAGTTTCATGGGCTATTAGGGCCCCTTCTATAGTAGGGACAAATATTCCTTGCTCATCAATGATTATTCTTAGGATGATCTTGGATATTCTGGACGTGATATCCTTGGAGATGATTTTGTATATGGTATTGCACAATGATATGGTCTTGAAGTTAGCAAAGGTAGAGGGGTTATGCTTTTTTGGGATTAGCACTATAAAGGTATTATTTCATTCCTTTAAGATCTTACCATTTCTCCTTGATTCCTCTAATGATAATAGAATATCTTTCCCCATGAACTCCCAAAATTTTTGGAAGAAAATGGTAGTAAACCCATATGAACTTGGAGCATTTTCTAACAAAATGGAGAAGACCACTTCTTTCATTTCTTCTAGCGTAAATGGTTTTATCAAAATTTCATTTTCTTCATTGGAGATTAGTGATGGCATATGTTCAATAAAGTCATCCACAATAGTGTTTCTTGCTTGGGCCATTTGCTGATTTGATACACTTAGTAGAGAAGAAGTGGATTGCTTCTTAATTGATAAGTTTTTCTTCCTTTAGATTATTGCCTAAGGGGAAAGTAATATTGAATATAATTCTTATTTTCTATTTGATTTTAGATGATATGTGAAAGAATTTAGTGTTCTTATCCCCTTCTTTGAGCCACATTTCTCTAGATTTCTGCCTCCAATATATCTCTTCTCTTGTTATAATCTCTTGAAGTTCTAGTTGTAGTTTTTTTTGCAAGATGAAGGAGATATGATTCATTCCACGTCGTATGATTTGATAATTGATCTCATCAAGTTGAGTCTTTAGAGAAATTTTCTACTAAAAGATGTTTTTGAAAATTTTCCCATTTCAAGCTTTCATTTTATATTTTATATCTATTAACTTCTTTTCTAGTTGGAAAATTTTGGAGAAAATGATAAAAGGTGCACTTTCCCACCACCACTTGAGTTGAGGTAAGAAATGGGGATCTATGAACCACATTTCCTAAAACTTGAAAGATGATATTGGGCAGGGTATTTGTGAAGCTATGACCAATTTTATGGAGAAGTGATTTGAGTCTGAAAATGGAAGGATAGATGACTCTAGGGGACTATTTTTGCAGCCCAATCTACAAAGATCAAAATCTATCCAATCATTCTGCAATTAAGTAGAAATATTTTTTCCTGTTGTCCATGTAAATGTTCCATTTTGGGGAGGATAGTCTAATAGGTCATTTTTTGATATGAAGTCTTTGAAGTCTTCCACAACCTTTGGGGGGATTATGCCCCCCTTTTTGTTGTGTTGCAAGATTGCATTAAATTCCCCTCCCAACAATATTTTCTCCTCTTTTAGGTTTGATAAGACTAGGGATAAAGCATCCCAAATAATATTTTTCCCGATTGTTGATGTAGACCTGCATAAACATTAATGAGTCAAAAAATTAGGTCAAAGGACGTTATCTTCATGAGAATCCAATGATGCATCGAGAAGATTAGTTCCACCTGGGTGTTTTTCATTCCACAACACTACTAGGACCCCTGAAGTACCTTGTGATAGAGAGGGTATAAATTTCCATTTTATCAATTTACTAAAGACTTCTTGTGCTTGGTCATTAATGAATTTCTTTTCTCCGAGCATGAAAATGCTTCCATCACTAGAGTCAAGTTGATGCTTTATCAAGTGTCTTTGTCATCACTAGAGTAAAGTTGACACTTTATCAAACATATTTTGTATAAATTTCCAGTTTTTTCATTTACTGAAGACTTCTTGTGCTTGGTCATTAGTGAATTTTGTTTCTTGAAGCATAACAATTCTTCCATCACTAGAGTCGAGATGATGCTTTATCAAGCATCTTTTTCAAGATTATTATCAAAATGAATTATTTCATTAGGATTCACATGAGGTTGTTCATCATTTTGAAATGCCATAAGTTGCACAAAAGTAAAATTCTTAAAATATACTCAAATGATAGAACCCGTAGTTATAAAATGAAATATATGATTGGTGACTACAAGAAACAAGAACCTTATAATTTCTACATCAATCTACATATGAAAGATATTGAAACTATTTAGACCTTTTCAAAAATTTAATTTTCTGTGTGGATTTTTTGTAGTTTTATCTTATTTCCCTTGGGTGCTTTTATTTCCATCAAATAAGGTAGAGTTGCCATTTTTCTTTGTATAAGGTTTTAGGACCCCTTCAAAACATATTTTTTACCCTTATCAAAAAAGATTCTTAAAATACAATATTTTAATTACTACAAGATCCCAAAGCTTATAACCCTTTATTTTCTCTATATTACCCATAAAAATATATTTATTAATCCCAAAATCAAGCTTAGGATATTTTTCCTTAGGTACATAAACATGTCTCACAACCAAAACCTCTAAAATATGAAACCAATGGTTGTTTACATGTCCATACCTCGTAGGGAGTTTTATCAACAAGAGTATAAGAAGGTAATGTCTTAACTAGATAACAAGTAGAGTGAACCACTTTAGTGCAAAAGTATTGTTCAATATTAATTCTACTTAATATGCTCTTGGCTCTATCAATTAAGCTCCTATTCATCCACTCTACCACTCCATTCTATTGTGGTGCATATGGAGGTTTTTTATAATTCTTGCATGCTTGCAATAGTCGTCAAATACCCTAGAGAAAACTCAACCATCATTATCCACTCTTAAAACCTTTACATTTCTACTTATCTATTTCTCAATAAGGGTTCAAAGTAAACTTTTTCTTTAAAAATTAAACCTATGAGTGTCTAGAATAATCATAAATATAAGAGATATATTTAAACCAAGAATTTCTATTGAAAGAAACATCCATAGGGTAAAAAATATCACTATGAATAACCTCAATTTTATTTTTGGCCATAGTAATTTAAGATTTAAATGATGCTTTATATTCACATAAATTAAAATCAATATATACTTAACTAGACACAAAATCAAATATGTGCTTATTTATGAGGGTTTTGAGCCTCTTCTCACCTATGTAGCGTATTTTTTGGTGCACCAACTTACAACATATTGAATTATTAGTTAGATTTGAAAAGTTACATTTAAAGGAAAAATGTATTAGGAAAATTTTATATATGACACATATCTAAATATTCGTTCTTATGATCATGATCAATTTGATAATAATGAAGAATCTATAAAATATATAATTAAAAAAGTGCATACAATTTGATAAACATCATCAACATTGTAAGTTTTTAAAACAATATTAATCCATAAAGAGACAATTCATGATTATGAACCACCATGATTGCTACACGTGCAACTATAGAATGTTAATTAACACTCATATGATCGAGGTACATAGATTCTCACACTATAAATTTTTTACCATAATTTAAATAGAACTAATGCCACATGCTTATGTATTTCTATGTTATAGGTTATATTCTCACATGTCATGTGATTTCACTTTATATTGTCACTTGGTGGAAAAAGCATTATTGCTATTTACAAGTTTTAAATTCTTATTCTTGATTTTCTTGGTGTAATTAGGGAAATATTTGTGGGCACTTGACTAAGAAAGCATATTTTGGGATAGGATCTTTTCCTTAGCAAGTTAGATTTCCATATCATGCTCAATGTTCATTTTTTTTTTTTTTTTCAAACTATAGTTTTAAACTTTAATGATTCATTCTTGGTTTCTAGTTATCATTTCTCTTGCTCTCCTCATGAGCCATTTTTATTCCTTTATATTAGTAATTAAATAAGGATAAAGTTACCTATGAATTCTATTTTTTATTTATGGATAGCCTCATAGGAGACACACATTTTATTCAATGTCTCTAATTCTCCCTATATAAAAAATTTCACATCCTTCTACCACAACTCATTTTCTTAAGCATTTACACTTTTACATCTATGTAAACTTAGTTTTGTATGGAAAATAAATTTGAGTAAAACTATAGAGGAGAAAGTGTGCACCCTATAAACATTCTACTTTGATTATTATACTTTTGTTTTATGTGTAAGATGCATGATTGCAGTGCATTATTTCACTATTTTGATGCACTCACCATTGCAAGACCCAATCTAATATTCTAGTAGGTCACAAAATTATCCAATACCTATTTGACTCATTTTCAATTAGTTCACCCACCTTGGTCAAATCACCATACCAATCTCCTACATTCTAAGGTAGATGTTCCTATGATTCAATCATTATACATTAGCATGGGGGTACTCAAAAATTAAAATTGTGTATGGATATTTATATAAAGGCATGACCACATGATACTCTAACAAGATTGCATAATAAAAAAAATAATTTTGAAAATAATCAAAAGTGTTTATCCTCTTGTACATACATGAGTCATTGTCATCCTCAATTAAGCATTACCAACAAACCATTCAACAACCAAAAATCAACCTTCATTGTAAAGACACAGTCAAAGTAAAATTTCTAATATGGTCACTTAAGAGATAACATCAAGTAAGAAAAAATTACCAAGTCAATAATTGAATTAATGGCATTCACTACAACAACACATTGACATCAATTTCCACTCACATATCTCTTGTTTTTACTATTAATTTCATGTCAAGGCTTAACTGTGACATGCATCTTGAATTTTAATCCACACATAAAAAGTACCACTATGATCTTTAGCATCACCACTATTTTCTTTATGCCATAAATTGTTAGGTGAATATGCATAACAAAAAATGAAGGTCTTTTTTTTCTCTATGCAAGATTATAAAAAATAGATTGGGTCAATGTCACTAGGAAGATATGATCATTTAAGTAATTCAGATCAAAGAATCTCAATATTTATTGAGACTTTTGATTAGTAATCTCATTTCATATACACAATTGTAGCTCTTTGCCATAGTCTATCATCAAATAAATTTCACTATTTGTATGTCAAATGTATGTAATTATAATTCCATCCTATTTATGTTTGCCTCACATGTTCAATTTAAATATATGTCAATTTACTTTTATTACTTTAATCATATTCAAATCATATATCCTAAAAGTTAAGTCTAGAATTAATTAATTTTATTCATTTTAGATATTTTGAAGGTTGTATTCAATAATGCTTTGGAACAAAATAACATTATATTCAGATGTAAATATATGTCAATTTACTTTTATTACTTTAATCATATTCAAATCATGGTAAGTCAATGATCAAAATAAAATAAAATAAATTACCATTTGAAGTCGCTGAAGAATTGTTTGAAAACGCGTTCATCTATCTAGATGAATTTGACGTGAAGAAGATGTCAGCGAATGGGAGACATGAATCCCCCCAAAGCGATAAAGACAATGGTGAGAGTTTAGATTAGATTAGACTATCACAGTGACGTCTACCACTTTTGACTTCACAGGCCTATTCAATTTTCTTCATCTTCATCCCCTTCTGGATAATAAAGTTAATTTTGTTATTATAATCTGCTTAACAAATTTCAGTAATTTTCCAAGAATGCTCTCTCTCTCTCGCCTGTACTGCGGCGATTATTTTCGTCCTTGAGGTGTTTATTTGGAGAATAGGTCAATTAAAAAAGGGAAGAAATGAAAACGACAGATTCAATGTTCGACATGAATGTGAAAGGGTGAAATATAGCGTCACGCAAATTAAGTTTGACCAGTTCAAAGACTTGAACAATCAAACAAAAATTATGAAAAAGAAATCAAGTGTACAAAACACGCGATTGACTGGGCTTTCTATAAGCAACTTGGATGGAGCGCTTCTGATCCAATCCTAAAACTCACGCGGCATGCGCTCCAACGCAGTATATAATACCCGCCACACCATTCATTTTTCATAACAAAGATAGGTAAGCTTAACAATTGTTTGTTTAGCGTGCGATCAAATTTTTGTTGAGTTGAAAAATTTTAGCGCAAAAATGGCCGCTGGCTCTGCTGCAGTGCTGGGGTTGATAGCCCTGACGGTATTAATGGCCCAAACTAGCGAAGCGCTGGTTTTCGCATTCTCGAATCATGCTCAGGGAACCTCCGGCGGCAACAGATTCGATCAAGAAATAGGCTCGAGCGGAGCCTTTGAAATTATGGGCTCCTCCTCTCAATTTATCTGGGACACCTTCCACCAGCAATCTGCTGCAGATAGGAAGAACGTGGACAAGGTTACTCTGATCGTGGAAAGCATGAGCGGCGTTGCGTACACAAGTGGGGACGAAATTCACCTCAGTGCAGATTAGGTGGGCAACTACGGTGGGGACGTGAAGGCAGAAATTAGAGGAGTTTTGTACCACGAAATGACACACGTGTGGCAGTGGAACGGGCAGGGCAACGCCCCCGGTGGCCTTATTGAAGGCATTGCAGACTATGTGCGGCTCACTGCAGGGTTGGCTCCTTCCCACTGGGTTAAGCCCGGCAGTGGAGACAAATGGGAGCAAGGTTATGATGTTACTGCCTATTTCTTGCAGTATTGTGAGAGTATTAGCTCTGGATTTGTTGCCAACATCAACGCTAAAATGGCTTCCGGGTGGAACTTGGGATTGTTTAATGACCTCACTGGCAAATCCGTTGATCAGCTTTGGAGTGACTACAAGGCTAAGTATGCTTCTAGTTAAACAACGATTTTCTCTGCTTTTATGATATATTATACCTATCTATATCAAAAATTGAACTCCAAATTGGAATTGTAAGTTCTGCCCCCGAACAAATGACAAAGTGTTTGTGTCTCCTAATAAATAAAAGTACTTACAATTTGCAGACAGTTGATGTATACAGTGAGACCATGAGTTAATTATACTATACTCTTATAACCTAATAATGGCAGGAAATTATATGAGAAATTGATAGGACTATTGTCTCTTAAGTTGTTACTTGTTTTTATTATAAAAGTAGAGAAAGGATCCTGATCCTGAAAGTTTATAACATTAAAAACTGATTAAGTAAACAGGAGGACACATCCGAAGAAACAGCACAGGGCATACGGCCCAGAGAAACAACAAAACAGAAAAAAACAGAGAGATGAAGTATAAATATGTAGACCGTTTGAAGACTCGATAAACTAATTTTAGAAAGGCCCACTATTTAAGAGATCCCGCAGAGGTTAAAACAGAAGTAAAAATTAGCTGTACCTTTCTCAACTGGACCCGCCAATCACAAGTAGACTTTATTTATGAGTTGGAACCCCTTTGTGGGGACTTACAATCTTCAAACACATCGTTGTAATGGTGAAATTTCCATATTAATACTAAATTCTATTTAGTTTTATTTTTCTAGAGTAGATTAATATGATTATATATGTAATAAATGATATATTTATATGTGAAGTTAAGTTTTTTTTTTTAATAATATTAATTCATTTATTAAGGGTAAGGGGCCGGTGGTGGGTAGGGTGATGTTGAGTGAGGGGTCCACATTGGCGATTTTTTTTTGACACGTTTCTTAATAGTCCATCTACCAATTGATAAAATTTAGTAGGATGAAATTTGAGCATGTTTCCCAACTTTTTTAGACCATTTTTCAAAAACTACAAAATTCGAGCCCAAATTTGGTGTTGGTGGAAACATGTTATTCACTTCATGGTTTCCCACCACGCTAGTACTAGGTAACTAAAATCCCTGTAAATGCGCATTTAATTCCTAACATTCTTCCATTGTCAGCCTTTTCCCTACCACCTCGAAATGCATTCCATTTACTATCTCTTCTGTTAGCTTCACAACTATGCCATTCATGGTAACGTTCAACACTTTATGCCATTACTTGTATGACTAGTGTTGGATCGCCTCGAGGCTGACAGTGGTGAGGGTATGGATGAGTGGTGGTGATACCCATGTCGCAGTTTCTATGTTTTTGAACACCGCCATTGAGAAAAGGAAAAATTTGTAACTTTTGTTAAGGCAAATGAGGTTGTGTTCCAACCTCACAATGGAAAAATCTATCATTTGTAATTTTGTTTTGAATTTACTTGCATTTTTTTCTATAAATAGCTTTTGATACAAGTTATGATATGCTCGAATCTTGAGCTTTCTTGCAGCTATATCATGGCTGCCTATGTGTGTATATATATTTATACACACACACACATGTGTGTGTGTGTATACATATATATACACAAAAAGATGACAAAGAAATGTCATTTGCAGCTATATTACGTCTATATTATGGCCAACTGTGTATATGTGTGTGTGTATGCATTTATATGGCTGACTGTGTGCATATGTGTGTATACACAAATATATTGTCTCTAATCACAAGAGAACTCCAACCATCACCTAAGTTTCCAAGTATCCATGAGTACATGTAACCAATCAATCCATGCCAAACTCCAAATTATAAAATTAATTTATATTTTGATTATTTGTAAAATTACAAAACATCTTACATTATCATATTCCCTTCCACTTCATGTCAAGCATCCAAATATGTTGTCATAAGTGAAATTATGATTTCCTAATCATTGCACATTACAAAGAATATTCAAAGTTCCTGGAAAATATTATTGAGTCGAAAAGATGTTCCTCCTCATGTTGGATGTCTAATTATCCCTTCCATAATTCTTGGAGTCACAAGAAATAATCATTGAGCATTAAAATACTAAAATTAAGATGCATAGCATAGGGGTTACTAGGTTAGTATCACTAATCCTAACATTCTCTTACTTGATATTTACATTGCAATGAAATAATAATAAATAAAATAAACTAAGTTAGGTACTAGGAGAGGCAAGGTCCATGGCATCAATACACAACAAATCAACTACATAAATATGATTAGAAGTCCTATACTTTTAAACTAGATTATATTATCCTGTGGACCTTTGAAAAGATGTAACAAGAGGTTCATATGGTTCTTCCTTTCAGCTTAAACCTAAACCTTAACCTTCTTCAAAATTTCCATCATGTTATTCTTTTGTCTACTTATCCTCACATTTTTCAATCTTAACATCAAAGTGCACTATTCCATTAGGATTCACATTAGGTTGTTCATCATTTTAAAATACCCTAAGTTGCACAAAAAATAAATCTTAAAATATATAACCCCAATGATAGAAGCTATATTTGTAAAATGAAACTTATGGATGGTGACAAGAAGAAACAGGAACCTTCTAATTTCTACATCAATCTACATATGAAAGATATTGAAACTATTGAGACCTTTTAAAAAATGTAACTTTCATTATGGGTTTTCTTCTAGTTTTGTATTCTTTCTCTTTGGTGTTTTTTTACAGTTGGCTATGATAATTGACATTTTTCTTTGTACAAGGTTTTAAGACCCATTTAAGGCATATTTTTTAATATTATCAAAAATATTCTTAAAATATAATATTTTCATTACTACAAGATCCCGAAGCTTATAACCCATGAAATAATATTTGTTAACCCTAAAATCAAGCTTAAAACATTTTCTCTTAGGTACATGAACATGTCTCATAAACAAAAACTTTAAAATTTGAAGCTAATATTTGTTTACATGTCCATACCTCATAGGGAGTTTTATCAAGAAGAGTATAAGTAGGTAATATCTTAACTAGATAAAAAATAGAGTGAACCACTTTAGCCTAAAAACAATGTTCAATCTTAATACTACTTTACATGCTCCTAACTCTATCAATTCAGGTCTTATTCATCCACTCTACCACTCCATTTTGTTGTGCGACACATAGAGTTTTTCTTTTCTTTCATAATTATTACATGCCTACAATAGTCATCAAATATCGTAGAGGAAGACTAACCATCATTATACATTCTTAAAACATTTACATTTCGATCTGTCTATTTCTCAACAAGAGTTTAAAGTAAACTTTTCCTTTAAAAATTAAACCTATGAGTGCGTAGAATAGTCATCAATAGAGGAAATATATTACCAATAATTTCTATTGAAAGACACTTCCATAGGGTAAAAATTATCACTATGAATAACCTTAATTTTATTTTGTCATAATAATTTAAGATTTAAATGATGCTTTACGTTCACATAAATTAAAGTAAATATAGTAACTAGACAAACAATCAAACATCTTCTTATTTATGAGGGTTTTGAGACTCTCCCACCTATGTAACCTATTCTTTGACGCCACAACTTATAAGATATTGAATCATTATTTAGATTAAACAATTTACATTTAAAGCAAAGAAATGTTAGGAAAAATTTATATATGACACATATTTAAATATACATTCTTATGATCATGATCAGTATTATAATAATGAAATATATATAGAAATATATAACTAAAAAAGTGCATGCAATTCAATAAACATCATCAAAATTGTAAATTTTTTAAACAATATTAATTCATAAAGAGACAATTCATGATTATGATCCACTGTAATTGCCACATGTGTAATTATAGAATCTTAATTAATACTCTTATGATGGGGTGATACATATTCTCATGATATATATATTTTACCATAATTTAACTAGAATTGATGTCACATTATTATGTCTTTCTTTTTTACGTGTTATAATTTCATATGTCATGTGATTTCACTTTATATTGCCACTTGGTGAAAAAAGTGTTATTGCTCTTTACAAGTGTTAAATTCTTATTCTTGATCTTCTTGGGGTAAGTAGGGGCATATTTGTGGGAAATTAACTAGGAAAGTATATTTTGGGAAAGGATATTTTCCTTAGCCTTACATTTCCATATCATGCTCAATGTTCATGTCTTTTTTTCAAAGTATATTTTTAAATTTTAATGATTCATTCTTGGTTTTTAATTATCATTTCTCTTTCTCTCCTCACTCAATTTGTATTCCTTCATATTACACATAAAATAAGGGTCACATTACCTATGAATTTTATTTATGGATAGCCTTATAGGAGACACACATTTTCTTCAATGACTCTAATTCTCCTTATCTAAAAAATTTCAAATCCTTTTACCACAACTCCTTTTCTTAAACATTTACTCTTTTACATCTATGTAAACCTAGTTTTGCCTAAAATTTAAGTTTGAGGAAAACTATCGAGGAGAAAGTGTGCACCGTATAAAATTTTCCCTTTAATTAATTTTTTTTTTTGGTTGATGTGTAAGATGCATGATTTAAGCACATTATTTCACTATTTTGGTGCACTCACTATCATAAGACTCAATCTGATATTCTACTAGGTCACAACACTATTCAAAACCTATTTGACTCACTCTCAATTAGTTTAACTACCTTGGTCAAATCACCATAGCAATCTCCTATATTCTAAGGTAGATGTTCCTATGATTCAATCATTACCCATTCGTACATGGATACTCAAAAATTAAAATTAAATGTGTATGGTTATTTATATAAAGGTATCATCATAGGACACTTCAATAAGATTGCATAATAAAAAAATATTTTTAAAGATCATCAAAAGTGTCTGTCCCCTTACACATACACGAGTCGTTGTCATCCTCAATCAAGCACTACCAATGAACCATTCAACAATAAAAAAAATCAACATTCATTGTTAAGACACATTCAAAGTAAAAATTCTAACATAGTCACTTAAGAGATGACAAGTAACTATAAATTATCTATCTAGAAGAATTTGATGTGAAGATGATGTCGGTGAATGGTGTGAGTTCAGATTAGATTTCCTCTTTATCGTCAGCCTCTCGGAAGGCTTTGACTTCACAGGTATACAAATTTTTCATCTTCATTCCTCTTCTGGATAATAATATTAATTTTGTTATTATAATATGTAAAACACATTTCTGTAATTTTCCAAGAATGGATGCTCTCTCGCCTGTACTAAAGGCAATTATTTTCGTGCTTGCTGGGAATAAATAATTAATATATTTTAAAAAGTTTTTGTTCTTAAAAGTGAGAAGTCTTACATAAAATTCGCTACATTTTGACTTTTGCTAACGAAAGATAGATATATGAAATTTGGAACAGCTGGCTGATTGTACTTATCAACTCCAAAGTGATCGAGACACCACCAACCATGTTTTTATTTATTTCTTATATATATTTTTTAACATTTTATTGTAAATAAAAATAGTATAATACTAGCACTTGCATCTAAAGGAGGTTGAAAGATTACATTTATAGGAAACTATATGTATGTTAGTATGATAGAGAGTAGTGTTTGCACATGCAAATTCTAGTTGGATGTGGTTGGATTAAACAATTAATAAAAAATGCTAAATAATGAAATGAAATAAACTTAGACAGATTTAGATTTTTTTCTTTAAATAAATTAAATATTATCTGATTATGAAATATTTGCATATAGATTTAAACCATAAAGCAATGCAAATGAAAAAAAGAAAGTTGTCATCAAATTGAAAAAAAAGTGCAAATGAAAATAGAATGTTCCCATCCAATTGTCAAAGCAATATTTATTTGGCTTTTATATGATAAGTGAGATTTTGGAGACCTTTCCTTGATATTTTGAAGGCTTTTACCATTAAACAATAGTTGGTTTACCATTAAATTATTGTTGAAACTTGTTTTCCGACAACTCAATAGTGGTTTGCAAGTGTGAAACTTGTTTCAGGCTCAAATCTCACACTATATGTAGCCTATCGGCTAATTAGGGTGGTATAAAGCTACTTTCAAAAAGTCTAATGGAACAAAGTATGGGACAAAGACAAATAAAAAATAGTAAGAAAATAATATTGTACCAACATTAAATAGATCTTTATCATTAAGTTTAAAATTTCAAACATCAATGAGTGTAGTGTAATTAAGAGACTCCCAACTAATAATAATGATTTCCTTCTCACGAGTGTCTTCAACTAGTTGTTGTGGATGAACATGAGAGATGACAAGTTGTAGATAAGGAAATTTGTTGGAACTAGGCCAACCAACCTCTCCATGCCTCTAAGAAGAGTGAGAAGGAAGTTGGGAAGTAGAAATTGATAAGGAGGCCATGCGAGTCTCGCTAGGATCTATAGGAGCCAACACTAGAAATCATGTGCACTAAAACCTCAAAAAAAATAGTGGAACAGGAGCAAGATTAGGAAAACAACAAGAATATAAAATAATAATTTTTTTAAAGACTTTAAATGCTAGTTTTCAAAAAATTATAAAATCAATTTATATTTTGATTTTTTGTAAAATTACAAAACATTGCTTCAATTCCTTTAAAAAAATAAGGTGGACAGTTTATTTGGAGAGTATGATAATTAAGAAGAGTAGTGTGGAAAATAATATATGTTAAAGGTTAATTATTTAAACAATAATAATCATAAAAATATTTAAGGATTGAAATATTTTTTGTTATAAAATATTTGAAGTAAAGTATTTAAATAAATGTAGAATTCATATATATAAATAAAAGGTATTTAGATAGAAACTTGATGTAGATATGTTATAATATATTCTTGTAAGTCATTCAAGATTTATTTTAAAAATGGTTTTAAATATATATACTCACTATCCATCTATTGTGGTCACTTTTGTGATTGAAGAAGTGATTTATTTCAATTATCGATTTTACCCTATTATGCTATAATCTATGTGAAATATTCCTGTCTTTTTCATTTTCTTGTCTAGATGGTTGTGAATTTTCTTAGTTGATGGTGTTTAACAATGCATTTAAAGAGTTTGTCTTCCAAAGGAGTATTCTCTTTTTATCAAACTTTTGAATGGACTTATTTAATAGTCAAGGAATAAAGATTGAAGAAAATAGATAATCATGCATAAAATATCTTATATGCTAATACAAGAATGTAATGCATTAATACATGCTTTAGGAATGCTCAAATGATAATTTTGAGTTGCTTGGTATACATGTTTGAATCATAAGATGTTAAAAATGTACTAAGGCATATTTAAATACGATGGTAAATGTGCATGTAAAAATTTTACACGTGCATTTGACACATAACAGTTACTTTAGGAAAGTTTTGGTCAAATCCTAAATTTAGGAGTTTGGGGTTTTTTTCTATAAATTACAAAATTAACCTCACTAAATCATACAAATTGTTGGTCTTAACCTAGGTGAAATGTAGATAAATTGTAAAACTAAACTTGATGTTGTGTAAGTGGGAAAATCATAGAGTCTAAACAAGATAAAAACAATTGAAATAGAATCTAATCTAAATAAAAAACAACTAATTTATATCTATTCCTACACTCATGAAATTACTTTCTAAGCTATTGAAAACATAATTGAAATCCTACGATTATCACAATGAAATTCAAAGAAAAAAGAGAAGTTACCATCCCATGTCAGAGTGTGTTCGCATGATGTCGGGTTGTTCATATCGCTGTGAAGCATCCATTGTTGTGTGCGAGAAGCTTTGATGCATGTGTTGGTTGATCAAAGATATGTTGAAGCTCTATCAATTGTGATTAGGAATATTGGCAGTACTTCATTATGTAAATGAGTTGATTTTTTGATTGTTTTTGTGAGGAAAGAGGTTTGTTATATAAAAAATGTGATTTAAAATGGATGATCTAGATCAAACAATGTTGAATCAAGATCAACGGTCAAAAGGTGTTGAGTGGATTTAGACACAAATAACCTGTGCAAAATAGATTACACAATTTGTGTGATTGAAGAAATAGATTGAATGATCTGTGGGATTGAGAAATAGTTTGATCAGTCAGGAATATAGATTGATCAATCATGAATAGATTGATCAGTCAAGGGATCATAATTTCCTCAATCAAGAATAGATTGATTAGTTAGGAATAGTTTGATAAATTAGGGGATCATAATTTACTCAATCAGGAAAATGGTTTGAAAATGATTAATTAATTGGTTTAATTAACTAATTCATTTTGGAGTTGAACATGCAAATCAAGTTTGACTTGTGCAAATAAAATTGCATTAGTTTGATTTGATTTTTGATGATGTTTTAAATAGTTTGATTTAATTATTCAAATTTTGGAGGGAAAGCGAGTTAATTAAATTATTATGATTTAATGATTTAATCGTCTTAGGGGAATAAAGTGGATTAACAACATAATTAAATAATTGGCGTTATTTAATTAATCAAGATGAAATAAAATGGGATTAGGACTTTATTAAATAAATGGAATTTATTTAATTGGTCGAGATTGATGAAAAAGTGAATTAATTAAATAATGTCGTATTATTCAATTAGTAGTAGAAATACGGTTTTATGACTTTATTAAATAAATGAAATTTATTTAATCAGTCAAAAATGATGAAAAATTGAATTAATTAAATAATGTTGTATTATTCAATTAATAAGGAAAATTAAGGTTTCAGATGCAATTGATGTAAAATGCAGTGATGTTTGATGATAATGATGTTGATAATGTAAAAATGTCATTTAGGGTGTGCGATAACTGTTAGGTCAATTTTACGATCTATAGATGCATAAAAATGAGTGGAGATATAATTAGAAAAATCAAATTGTATATTAACTTTGAACATAAATTGATTACTTATATACTTGTGAATGCATACAAAAATAGAATCAAAATAAACATTAAAAAATATAAAAATACAAAACATACAATTTTTAACATGTCAATATGTTGAAAAATAGAAGTCCAAATGAGTAGTAGAGTTGGCTTGGGTAGTGGGTTTGCTCTCGATTGGTCTTGGGTTCGACTCCGCTCCCTAATTTAAGAGGTGGGACTTCTTGTGGGAGATTAAAAAAAATTCTTCAATTTGCAAAATTATAAAACATTAAATTCAGCTCCTAAGAAAAATTAAGCGAGTGTTTATTTGGAGAATAGGTCAATTAATAAGGAGAAGAACTGAAAACTACAGATTCATTGTTCGATATGAATGTGAAGGGGTGAAATATAGCGTCACGCAAATTAAGTTTCAACCGTTCAAAGACTTGAACAATCAAACAAAAGTTATGAAAAAGAAAAATCAAGTGTACAAAACACGCAATCGACTGGGCTTTCTACACGCAACTTGGAAGGAGCGCTTCTGATCCAATCCTAAAACTCACGCGACATGCGCTCCCACGCAGTATATAATACCTGCCACGCCATTCATTTTTCATAACAAAGATAGGTAGGCTTAACAATTGTTTGTTTAGCGTGCGATCAGATTTTTGTTGTGTTGGAAAATCTTAGTGCAAAAATGGCTGCTGTGTCTGCTGCAGTGCTGGGGTTGATAGCCCTGACGGTATTAATGGCCCAAACTAGTGAAGCGCTGGTTTTCGCATTCTCGAATCATGCTCAGGGAACCTCCGGCGGCAACAGATTCGATCAAGTAATAGGCTTGAGCGGAGCCTTTGAAATTATGGGTTCCTCCACTCAATTTATCTGGGACACCTTCCACCAGCAATCGGCTGCAGATAGGAAGAACGTGACGAAGGTTACTCTGATCGTGGAAAGCATGAGCGGCGTTGCGTACACAAGTGCGGACGTAATTCACCTCAGTTCAGATTATGTGGGCAACTACGGTGGGGACGTGAAGGCCGAAATTAGAGGAGTTTTGTACCACGAAATGACACGTGTGGCAGTGGAACGGGCAGGGCAAGGCTCCCGGTGGCCTTATTGAAGGTATTGCAGACTATGTGCGCCTCACTGCAGGGTTGGCTCCTTCCCACTGGATTAAGCCCGGCAGTGGAGACAAATGGGACCAAGGTTATGATGTTACTGCCTATTTCTTGCAGTATTGTGACAGTATTAGCTCTGGATTCGTTGCCAACATCAATGCTAAAATGGCTTCCGGGTGGGACCTGGTATTCTTTAAAGAGATCACTGGCAAATCCGTTGATCAGCTTTGGAGTGACTACAAGGCTAAGTATGGTTCTTCGAGTTAAAACAATGCTTTTATGATATATTATACCTAAGTATATAATAAACTGAACTCCAGATGGGAATTGTAAGTTCGGCCCCCGAAAAAAGGTCGAATGGTTTCTTTCTCCTTATAAATAAAAGTTCATGTTGGATTATTATAATTATATATGTAATAAATGATATATTTATATGTGAAGCCCAGGTTTTTTTTTTATAATATTAATTCATTTATTAGTATATATTTTCATATATTTATATCTTGTTTTATTTATATGCATATGTTTTGATATAGTTGTTTAAGTTACATATTAATTAAACATATTTTCATACATTCAATTATTTAATTTGTTTTTTTTCATATTTTTAGTCATTTTATTGATGTGGGGTTAATTCTACATTTGTGATCTTGACGTTTAAGTTGTAAAATTTTTAATTCAAATTTTGATCAATTCTTACACATTCTTTTTGCACCAAGGATTATTTAAACACATGTTTCACATAATTTATCACTATGTCATTGTGTTTAAAAGAATTCAATTACATTTATTTACCATACAATATCATACCATCTTCTCTTCATTTTATCATTTACATTGAAGGAGCATGTTAGGAATGTTTCCATTAGTGCACTTAAATGAATCTCAATATGCACATTAATGTCAAAACATTTGCATGAATGTGAACTAATTTCTTCAAATCTTCACATAAGTTTTTCATCACTTGATCTAGGAGAACATGTCCCTAAAGACACATTGATATCCATCCAAAGATATTTGTAATAATACTGGTCCAAATAGTAGATAATGCATAGGTGACTTTAATAAAGCAAAGAGTAATTACATAGAACCAAATAGATCATATTCACATGGTAGATGAAAATATATGTGAATGTAAAAATGACTCAAAGGTGTGAAGTTGACCATTAGCACTATAGAGTGAATATTTAGATCTTGAAGAAACTTATAGATTGTCATATTTTATTTACAATATTGAAGCTTCTAAGATTCAATGAATTAATAAAGTTATTCTTCTCTTTTCATTGTAAAATTATAAATCAACTAATACAAAAGCATAAAAGTGGACAAACAGTCATAACAACAAGATAGGAGAAATACCAAAAAAAATCCAAAAATAGAAATAAGAGATCATTGAAAAAGGATAAGAAGGTAAAATATAAAACCACTCATAAGAAATGAAAGTGTCAAACCTCAATTCCAATGTAGCAATATAAATAGATGATGAAGACCCAATAAATAATAACAAGATATGTTAGATCATTACAAGAAAGATTTTTCTAACTAATAATAACCATGAAAAAATAAGTAAGGGCTTGATATTATTTTCATAACCAAGAAAAAATTAATAGGCATATTGAAGGAATCATGCAAATTTAGAGTTTCCTTCCATGATTTTCTTCTCTTGTGACTTGAGGTGGGACTACTCACAAAATATTTGGGAATTTTGAAGGAAGTAGAAATTGATGGGGAGGTCATGTGAGCCTCGTTACGATATATAGATATTGTCAAATAAAAATAAAACAACTACTATAAATAAAAATAATAATTATGTTAAATAGTATAGCTCTAAATTAAATAAAGTTACTCTAAATTAAATTAAATAATTCAAGATTGACATCTCTTTATATTTTAAAATATCTATACTAGAAATTATCCAATATTCATTTTTTAAACTAAGGGACTATATCAAACTATATATTAGACTATTAAAGTGATAACTTGAACCCTAAAATATTTAAAATAAAACACTCAATTTATTTAGGTTTACAATGTATTTCTAATACACAATCTATCATTTTTAATTTATCACATGGGGAAAAATAGCAATAACATGTTAGCATAATGGTTATTACAGTGTGTAGTTACTAGTTAATGTGGTTATGACGATTTATACAACCACATCCTATGACAGTTTGTAATGCTCCTATATGTATCCTTTCATACAAAACTATGAATGAATCAATCAAGTACATTTTATTTCATATGGTATCAAAGCCTATGTGTTTGTGATATGTTTTGATGTGTGTCACAAACCATGCCATCAAAGGTGTAGTGTTTTGATATGAAAGATCTATAGTCTTCCACCATCATTTCCCAAGTTAGAAACCCTATACCTGCATAGTGAAGTTTGCATTTAGAGCTTGTTGGTGCAAAGAATGTTTGAGAAGAGATTAAAGTAGTTTGGGATTGGAGAAGCGTTGTCACCTGAGAAGGATCTGTGTATGTAATGTCCTCTTCTAGCTAGACATTCTATATCAACGTGATTAGCCTATCAGTGGTCCTTGTAGCCTAATGGTGCATGATTAGAGGGTCTTCCCGGCAGTTACCCTGATGGTAGTTGGCTTCTTTGGGGGAGTTTTGATTTATTTTGGAGGATTTATAATGATTTATTGGAATGTTTCTATTTTTAGAAACCTCATGATATAAAATGATGCTATATTTGCACTTTATGTTATAATTAATTATTTTATTATAAAGTGAAAATATAAACTAATAAAAGGGAAATAATAATAAAATATTATGAAGTTTCTAGAAGCTTCCCAAATGAGGAAAATAAAAGTATAAAGGAGGGTGTGGGCTGCCATTGTGATCATCCAGTTAATTGCTTATGATATTGATATTCATTCCAGAGCTTGAGTTTCTGCAGCAAGGGTCTTTGGGAACGATCATTCCCATTGATAGAATAACTAAGGGAGTGTAATATCTCTTGAAGGGTTGCATTTTGGAGGTGATATTCTAGTCATCTCAATTGGAGCAAAAATTGTGGCTATTGGCCAATTTTGAGAAATTAATTTGGAGATTTTGTGGAGGATTTGCATTGCTATCATTTGGTGTTTTGATTCTTCATTCTTTTCCATAAATTTTCCTTCTTCATCTTGGGTTGGAGAGTAGATTACATTAGTTAAGAATTTGTTAATATAAATTAAACTTTTCAGTCATCATTGGGACACCCTTGGAGGGATGATTTTGATGGTGAAGCCTTGTATTTGCATCGATTTCTCTTAAGACTTGGTGTGCCCTCATCCTAGGAGCATGGAAATGATTTTTGGAGCTTGAGGCAACTAGTATATGTTGCATATTATTTTATTTTCAATATCAGACCATAACAGGGGCGATTTTGGAAAGAGCTTGTTTGCCACACATTAAATCAGCCATTTGATTGGGAGTTGTTTGATATGTCACCTAGCATCAAGGTCGCCACATTCTTTCTAGGTTCCTTGATTAATTTATGTCATTCTATTGCATATTGAATTTCATTGTTATCAACCATAGTTGCATATTGATTTTCAGACATAGCTATTTGTAAGAGCCAATATTCTTGGCTATTTTGAATAAATATTGTAATGATCATGCATTTTCAATCAAGGAGAAACAAGTGGTTGATCCAATCTTTGTTCTTAGCAAGAAATTCAATCTATATATCATTTAGTTTGAGATGTATGCCAACTGTTTGACAAAATGTCAAATGGTTGTAGGTGATTAGTATGCTTAGTAAATTCATCCTTATGCATAGAAAAGAACAAAAATAAGTCATTCTTGCATCTAGATTAGAGTATTAGCTTTCTTGCATTGTTCTATAAGCATTTGAAACATTTTATTATCATAATTCACAAAAACTATCAGTCTAAAACACAAACCCAACAAGTAAGCACTTTGCATACAAAGTGTTTGACAAAATTTCAAGACAACCATTTGCAAGAATTAAGGGAAGATTGGGTAGGGGTCATTACAATGGTATTAGAGCCATGATGTTTCCATCCTATGAGGGTTGAATTCAGTTTTGAGATGAGTAAAAGGCCATACATTATAAGTGAAGCAAGAAATTGACCTTTCCAATTTCCACAAACGCTAGAAGCAGACACTCTTTTAGAGGCTTTAAGATAGACATGCAAAGTAGTTGAAGGAACAGAGGAAACCATGGAAGATAGTAACAAGTGGAACATAGACAAAAGAGAAGATCAGATGGACAAGAATTTTTATGGAATGATTGATATGATGTCACACTTGCTAGCTAGAATGGAATAGCAAGTAGTTATGAATTAGAATAACCTCCACATCCAAAACAATCATACAGGAGAGAACAGTGGGTGAATGGAAACAATACAAAGGTACATGGAAGAGATAGAACCATTACCACTAGAGGATCAACCTCTAGACATCTCTTCCCTACCTTCACACCAAGGGAAGAACAACAAACAGAGGGTGTAGTTCCTTTTGCAGATGATGCTAGGAAAGCATATATGGAGTATTCTACATTACCCCATGACCTCAGAGAGAAATGGACCTTTGATCAATTCATGAATAAAAGGAATAGAATAAATGGGGGAAGAAATGATCATCGCCCTCCTATGTTTCCAAGAAATGATTTCCAACAAGCTCTTGGGAAGGTTACATTGACACATTTTGATGGAAGCGAAGAATGTACAACTAGGTCTTGGGTACAAAAGCTTGATAATTACATATCTTTGAGATTGATGCCCCAAGAAGACACCATAAAATTTGCTACACTTCATTTGGAGGAAGCTACTCATGAATGGTGGTGTGTACCTTGGAATTTTACCCTACTCTAATGTGCAAAATAACTAAAAATGCGAATGATAAAAGACTAAGGACACTTCAAGATTAGCCTAAAGAGTGATAAAACAAGAAAGAAAGTAGATAAATCAAGATGCAAATGATTATACCTTCCTTGCTGTTGGAGACTCCTTGGTTGGCCCTTGATTTGGATGACTTTATGTGCTCCTTAGATGACTTCTTGAATGACTAAATGCAAGATCAACTTATGCAAAATGATTAAAATGGATGGCTAGATGATAGTGAATGATTGAGAATGCAAATTGGTAGCATGTAGTTATAAAATGGCCAAGTCCCCTTTTTTGCCTTAGAGGAGGGGGTATTTATAGAGAAACTTGAATTCTCTAGAGAATTCAATGGTTGGGATTTATCCAACAAGGCCAAGATGAAGGGCTAAGGTGAGTTGAGGACTCACAAGCCCTCACATCTTGACATGTGGATTGTGAGATAGCTAAGGGTGAGATGATGTGTAGGTGATGTGGAAGGAGGTACATGATGTGGAGGAAGGACAAATTGCTTCAAGTACTTTGATATGACCTTTCAATATTGATCACATAGGAGAGAGGAAAGCTTTGGGAGAATAGAAGTGAATTAAAATTCACAATGATTTGGAAGAATCTAGTGGATAAGACAAGGTTCCCAAAAGGTGGGAATTTGTCACATGTGACTTGATGTGACAAGTCAAAGGTTCTAGAAGATGCATGGGAAAAAGAGATTCTAGGAATAATAAAAGTGAATTAAAAATTCACATGGAGGAAGAGAGGAGCCTAGGGTGAATAAAAAAGTAATTAAAAATTCCTTGGGGATGGGGAGAGTTGAGAGTTGACCAAGGTACTAATTAGGTTTAACTAATTAGTAATTAGAGGATAATTAGGGGTTAATATGGATTAGAAGCCAACTTGCAAAAGTTGGAGGATGTGACACATCCTAATCAAGGATTAGGCATTTGCACATCCTTAATGAAGAGATTAGGATATGGATTAGGATTAGATGAAAATGACATGTGAGGGAATTAAATGTCTTAATATTTGGTACATTCATTTCAAAGGATTAAGGAGGGTAAGGTATTTAATTATTAATTAAATACCTTAGGAGTTAAGCAGAATTAAGGATGTGGGTAAATAATAGTAATATTACTTAGTGCTTTCCCGAGATAAAGAGAATGTTTAGATGAAAAATGATAGTAAATTTGGATAAATTAATTGTCAAATTTAGATCTCTCATTTTTCCCTCTTTGAGATAGTGTTACAAAATGGCATCATTTCAAGAATATTAAAACATATAGAACAAGCGAGATGGTTAAAGATTGGAAAGATACGATCATCAAAGGGAGGGACTAGGAAAAAAAGAATGTCGAGAATTAGAAAAGATAAATGGATTAGAATCACCCTCGAGAGGACATATGGAGGTTCAAAGAACACATATAATACTCTTAAAAATAGATAAAGATAGAAATAATTAAATAGAGATAAAGAGAAGGATAAAAAGGTAGATATAGAAAGAGATGTTAAGCAACGAGGTGCAGAAGCTCATCACAGATCACGAAGATAAAGATAATGTTGTTGATCAAAATTCGCTCAAAAGATTGAGATGGATAAAATTATTATCAATAAGGAATAAAGGAAAAATTATGTAAATTAAGTAATAAAGGAATATCCGCTTTCAGATAAAGAAAAATACCAATGGCCGGCCGGCAAGTGTTGTTGACAAGGGAAGGATACATCCCAAACAACACTAAAGGGATATGGAAGAATAAAATGGGATAATGATGATGATGAGAATGATGAGGATGATTGGATCGAGGCTTGTATTAAGACTGGGAACAAGATCAAGGATATGATTAGATGATTTAGGCTAAAGGTAATGGATGGGGGTTAGATAAAGATGTGAGATGAGGATGAAGGATGAATGGATGGGGGGATTTTGATAGATGAGAGGATGAGGGATGTATGCAAGATGATAGAAATGAAATGCAATCCTAATGCAATTTGCCATCTTTGGAGCATTGATTTTTGCTATAGCATAAGACACCAAGTGCCAAGGTATGTGGAACCAAGGCGTATTAGTGTCTAATGCATGAAAAAAACACAATAGACAAGAAGGCTTTCCCAACACCCCAAAGTCATGAAGACTTTGGTCGGGCCAGGTATTGAGATAACCACAAGCACAAAAGGATGCCCCAGCGTAACACAAGACCACAAGGATCTTGGTGGGTACTATGTGGGACAACCAAGAAGAAACAGTCAAACAAAAGATCAAGATATGCCCCTATGTGGACCAATCAAAACACGCCATAATATGATGGATCATGGTAGCCTTGACAAGTGATGATAGGGAGCTCAAATGATAAACAAAAGCCAAAAGCATCAAAAGATCGCAATCAATTTTCAATGTCCTCTGCCATAGGATCAAGGGGATAGATGGGATTGATGAGGTATGTTAGGAAGGATGCATCCTGTTGAGACCGCTGATGGATACTAAGCTAAAAGATTGATATGATGTAGGATATTCAAAATTGATAGGATTTGTTGATACAACTGGATCTTGTTTGTTAAGAACCAACTAGATAAGGGCATAGCTTGATGACACGACACAAGGGAGACAAGACATGAGACTGACACAACCTAAAGACCTAGGGGCTTGGGGGCCAATCAAATATTAGCCTTGCCTACGTCAAAACACAGAGCCCTTGTAGTTCGGTAAAAGACTGTCGACTGACCATGGATAAAAGTAGAAAGAGGATGATGAAGACTAATGGTAGATGACAATGACTAGAGAGAAAAAAGAAAAGATTGATGATAGATGATAAAGGAGTGGATGGACAGAGCAAAAAGACCGACACTAGAAGATACAGGAGCCCCGGGGGCAGATCAGGTGACCGACCTTGCCTACGTGAAAGCGCAGGGGCAACGTAGTTCAATGAGACGCTGACGACAGACCATGATGGAGACTTCGATGGATGACAGGATGGAAAAAGAAGAAAGACTGATGATAGATGATAAAGGATCCCCGGGGGTGGATCAAATGATCGACCTTGCCAACGTGAAAGTGCAGAGGCAACGTAGTTCGACAAGAGGCTGACGATGGACCATGATGGAGACTTCGATGGATGACAAGATGGAAAAAGAAGAAAGACCGATGATAGATGATAAAGGAATCCCAGGGGCGGATCAAGTGATCAACCTTTCCTACGTGAAAGCGCAGGGGCAACGTAGTTTGACGAAAGACCAAAGATAAATGATGGATAAAGGATAATGATAGGATGAGTGGAGGATGATGATAGGAGGAGGACAATCACATAAAGCTCAGGGATGGGATAGTTATGCAAAAAGATGAATTGGGAGGATGATATGATGGGATTGATTCTACACCAAGTTTTGGGGTTTAAAGGGTGTAAGGTGTTGACAATCAGATTTTTCCAGATTTGGCAATTTTCAAAAATTGTCAAATTTTTCCATTTAAGGAAACCTCATGGATATACTCTTGGGAGTCCAAATTTTTTCCAAGAAATACCCAATATTGAGATAGGATGAATTGCCAATTAACATCCCAAATTTGAGATATGCATTTCAAGTTATGAGTGAAATTTTTTTTTCAAAATGTTGGAAAAAAACACTAAATTGGGATTTTGGGGGTCAAGATGAAAGTTTGAGGCCCCGAAAATGTGGTAAAACGGGTTCCAACAGCTTTCAAAGAAACCACTTGGGAATCCACTTGTTATCTCATAATGCAACCACCTGTCAAATTTCAACTCAAATGGACACCCGAGTCAAAAGTTATGGCCTCCGGAAGTTTTGGTGTAAAAATCAAAAATCAATTTTGAAAATTTCAACACATGGGTTTTAATGGCGGGGGAAAATTAGAAAATGGGTCGGGATTAGTTTTTCGAAAAAGACAGTAAAAATGTGAATTTTTGGCGGGGGCAAAGGGAGACTGATTGGGATAGGGAAAGCGGTGGTGATATCTTTGCGGGTTGGGAAGCTTTGATAGAGTGAGGACCTGCTCCCTGGGAGGAGAATGAACACCACAGGGAGGCCGGAGCTTGCCCCAGAGGGTCTGGGCTCCCGGAGTGGAGCTTCTGGGAGGCCACCAGTGGCCGGACATGCAAGGGAGAACCGCCAGGGAGAGGCGGAGAGCGCCCAGAGGCTGTTGCTGGGAGGGGCTGAACCCGCTTGACGAGGCGGAGATGAGGAGGCGGAGTTGCCGGGGAAGGGGGAACGGGCAATGCCAGGGGTGGAGCCGCCTCGGGAGGGCGGAGCTGCCCTGACGAGGTGGAGCCACCCGGGGGAGGGGTGAAAACACCCTGGGGGGAGCCGCCCCAAGGAGGGGCAAATACACCTCGAGAGGGCGGAGCAGCCCCGGGGATGGGCGGACATGCCCCGAGGGGGCAGAGTCGCCACAAAAAAAGAGAGGAGAAAGAGGGATGGTGCAATGGACATTGAGAAAAGATAAGAGATTGAAAAGATGTGTAAAAGAAGCAGAAGTGATGGCGATGAGATAAATGGAATTGGGTTGCATGGAAGGAGGCCTATAGCCAAATACCAATGACAAGGGATTGGGAGATGGGATGAGAATAAAGATGAAAGAATGGATGAAGGATGGGAGGGATTGTTTGTAGGAATATAAGGATTGGGAGATGAAAGGGATGCTAGTATAAATGGATATGAAGATAAGGGGAGATGGAAGAGATGCTGTGATAGATGGATAGGGATATAAGGATTGGGAGATGAAAGGGATGCTAGGATAGATGGATACGAAGATAAGGATGGGGAGATGGAAGGGATGTTATGATATATGATGTCTCCAAGGACTATGTCACAAAGGAAGCAGATGCCCCCACTCTAGATATGTCATATATGATGAGGCATGAGGGATGGAAGACAAGTGGATGGGAAGAGGAGATAACTAGAGGAGGATAGGATGGGTGACCAAGGAATACAACAGAGCATGGATGAAGGAAATGTATACTAAGAGGTGGCCAAAGCATGTATAGATAGGTGCCCCTGTTTTGATCAAAATCATAAGAAGGATGGAGGGATGCAAGATAAATGGGATATGATGGTAGGATGCGGAAGATAGGTGGGATGGAGGGGTTTTATGAAGAGGATGGAGAATAGGAAGATGGGTGCATAGCGGGAAGCATAGCAGGAAGCATAGTGGGAATGCATATCAGGAAGTTGCCCCCAAGTGTAGATGGGGATTTACGCATGATGCCTGTTTTCCAGGTTTTCATCATGGTACTTATCCAAGGCGCTTGTTTGCCAAGTTTTCACCATTGGACGAATTATTTCTCTAAACTATTTATTTATTTATTTATTTGAAATTTTTTCAATTTTTTGGATTTTTGGATAATAGGGGGATGAAAATGGATAAGGATAGGGATGTGGATAAGGGAATTTAGAAGACACATGATAAGGATATGGATGAAGAACTCAAGCATCAAGTTCTATATGAGGTATTAAGAGCCCATGTTTGAAGTGACTGTTGGATGTTGGTACAACCTTATTAGGATAAATGGATTATGCAAGAGGATGAATGAGGGATTTCAGAGGGGAGATACATGGGATAATGGATGGATGCTGCAAAGGGTATGGATGGAATGATGGGGGGATATGTGATGGGGATATGTGTTCAGGACCAACATTGGCACATGTGGTGGTGGATGTGAAAAGATAAGAGGATTAAGGGATGTAGAATGTGTGGATAATGGAGGAGATGGGGTGGTGAAATTTGGAACATAAAGACCCAAAATACTTAGGAGATGAAAGGGGTGTATGACTAGCTTTTGGATTAGCAACTTTGGATGTTCTTATAGATTTTTCATTTGATTGCATTGCATATTTTTTCTTTGGGATCCACATGGTTTTGATCTTTGCTTTGGTGGGCCTTTGTGGCCTACGGATTTGATTTAGATTTAGATTTTTCTTCTCTTCACCATGTCTTTTGGAGGGGACATGGAGAGCCTTAGATTCATGTGGATGTTTGAATTTATGCATGTTTTCTTTAATAGCCAAAGTGCGTTTAGTAGCAATGGGATGGGTGTGAGGAGATGGATGATGTGGAGTGACGAAGGTAGGAGTATGGCGATTATGTGTAGACGGAGGATGTGCGGGTATGTGCCTTTGTTGATCCTGATTAGGGAACATGTGAGAGGGGTGTTTATGATGGATGAGATGGATAGGTGATGAATGGATGAAAGGATGAGATGGAGGAGGTGATCTTGGGATATATGGACCCAAGATGGATGGAGTGAATGAAGGATGGGATATGGTGGATGGAGGGATGTAAGGACCCAAAATGGATGGAGCAGATGAAGGAGGGATATGGACGGTGGTTTTGAGGTGATATGATAGAGGAGGAGGGATGACAACATATGATCTAGTGGGGCGATGGGAAGAGCCAACATTTCTTTTGGAAAAGGCTCGTTGAGGACGTCTAGAGGTTGTACCAACATCTTTAGATTGTGAGTCTTGGGAAATAGGTCCAAGACCTTGCATGTAGACTTGTTCTTTGACTTGGATGGGCTCTAAAATACCTTGCTCATGAAGGCCTAGACCTTTTCCTTGATAGTGCATTTTCTTGAGCATGCAATCCATGATAGGATTTGTGTTATTCTGGAAAAATGATGCAAGTCCATCATTAGGTGGAGGATGATGGGTGGTAAACACACCGTGTTTTTCTTCTACAAGGAGGCCACCATGGAAGAATGTGAGAGTACCAAGGGGATATGCAAGCGGTGTAGGGATAGTAGTTTTAGGCGATGATGGGGGATCATGAGAGGGAGATGAAGGGATAGCAGCATGTGGATGGGTGATATCAGGAGAGGGATTAGGGGATATGATAGGATTTGGATTTGTGGTAGTGGGATCATGCAATGGAGATGGAGATGGAGTGGTGGAAGATTGAATGACAAGGGGATCATGGGATGGAACAAATGGGGGACTGTGATCTTGAGGTGGACTAGATGAAATGGTAGGATCTTGATCTAGAGAAGGGGATATGTTGACATGCTTTGGATTAGGCTCTTGGCATGACTCATCCTATGCGGGAGGCATGATAAGGGAATCTTGGTGGGGCTCTTCAAGTGGGGAAGATGGAGGGATGGAGGATTCAAAACATTCATGGGAATGGATTTTAGTGACACTAGGAGTGGAAGAAGTTGATTGGATTAGGGTGTCGTCGATGGGTTCGACGACTCTTGGAGAAGGAAGTGGGTGTTCAGTGGGCTCAACGGATTTAAAGGATGTGATGGTAGGAGATGGGGGCTCAGTGGATTTAGAGGGTGTGATGGTAGGAGATGGGGGCCCAGTGGATTCAGAGGATGTGATGGTAGGACATGGGGGCTTGATGGATTCATAAGATGTGATGGTTTCATCAGTGATAGGTGTTGAGTGGAGAAGGGTCTTGTCACTAATGACCATGGATGATGGGTTGGGATGACATGATTCCATAACTTCAAGGTATGGAGTGGGGGATGTCTTCTTTGTTATAAGTCCTTGGAGAACTTCTTGAGTGAGGAACTTGAATGCTCTAGGCTGAGATGGCGTGGTAGGAGTGGATGAAGGATTATGGATTGGTGGACTAGGATTAGATGGGGGAATGGGATTGGATGCAGGACTGGAAATATATGGGGGATTAAGGTTAGATGAAGGGTTAAGATAAGGGGATTGGGATGGTGAATTAGGACATGAGGATGCAGGTGGTGGATTGTAGTAAGGGTATTGGGATGGTGGATTAGGATGGGAAAAATGAGATGGCGGATTGAGATAGGGAAATGTGGATGTCCGGATTAGGATAAGATTAGTATCAGATGTTAGATGGGTCGCGGAAAAGTCTGAATGTAAGTTAAGTAGTAAAATTAGCATAAGAAGGTAAGGTAGACCGGTATATCACGGATGAGATTGTTAGAATAGGAAGGATGGATGAGGATTCGGATAGAAGTGTGTGAGATAGTAGACTAGGATAAGAGGGGTCCGCGGAGTGTTGGATAAAAGAGGATGATGTAGATGAAAGGGTGTGATGGATATGGCGGATATCCCTTGTCAAAATGCCGCAAAGCAACATGATTAGGCATGGACGAAGACATAACGGGATAACTCGAGGGGGTGATTGGATTTTGGAAAGTGGGTGGAGAAAGCTTACTAGCAATGATAGTGTCAAGGGGATCTATGTTATATTTCTCTTGATCAACAAGACTTTCGTTATCGTTGTCAATGTAATTAGGGTTTCCCTTGACCACTATTGATGGAGGATAAGGATTCATGATGGTGAAAGGATAAAGAGGATGGATGAAAAGATTTTGGATGGGATCAGACTAAAGCTCAAATTAGGATTTGGGTCAAGCTCAGATCAGGATTGGACTAAAGCTCAGATTAGGATGATTGGATGATGTGATGGGATTGATTCTGATGATCGACACCGAATTTGCTTTGAGATGGAAGTAGATTGATTGGGTCAAAGGTGATGTGATTGGATTGGATTGGATAAGGTTGATTAGATTTTGATTGAATAGATCAGATTGGATAGGATTATGGTGATAGAACGAATGTGATTTGATTGATTGGGTAATTGGATGTTTTGAAAAAATGATTGGATTTGATAGATTTGGATGATTAGATGGGTATGATTGGATGATGAAAGATGTGAGAGAGACCTTGAGTTTAATCAAAGGAAGTTACCCTTAGTGACCTAGAGCTTTGATTGATTAAGAGGATGACCATGGCACCGAATCCACTTTGAGATTGAAAATGGATTGATTGGGTTGACGATAATGATAACTTATGACATGGAATTCACCTCAAGATGGAAGCAAATTGATTTGGGTCAAAGTTAAAGAATAATAATCAAATTCAAGTGCTATGGCCAATTTGGGTAACCACTTTGTAATACAAGGTTAGGACGGTTTGGTTATGGGTGGTGTTTGGCAATGTAAAATGGTAAAATTATGGTGTTCGTTAGGTGAGGGTGTGGACTTTTGAAGGGATTAGGGAGAAATTAAAATGAACGGGTGGAGAATGAATGGGGATTTAGAATAGTTAAAAAAAAGTTTGGAATGATGAGATGGAGGTTTAAAATGGTCAAATGGAGGTTTTTGAAGGTTTAGAGTGACAAAACAGAGGCTTATGATGATGAGATAATGGTTGGAAATGGTTAAATGATGGTTTAGAGGCTAAAAGGATCCAAATGGGGCGATTTCGGGTGTTCAGGAGGGAAAATTTTCCCTTCTACGGTAAATCAGTGGCATAATCGCCTCACTGCAGTAAATCAGGGGCGTAATCGCCTCACTGTGGTAAAAAAAGGGGCGTAATCGCCTCACTGCGGTAAAAATAGGGGCGTAGTCACCTCACTGTGGTAAATTAGGGGGCGTAATCACCTCATTGCGGTAAAAATAGGGGCACAGCCATCCCATTGCGGTAAATCAAAGGCTTGGTTTGATGAGAATGACTATGGCAAGGACTTTAAAATGATAATGATAGGCCAAATTGTCAAAATTTCACTGGTTTCTCACAAGAAAACACTCTCAAGCAAACACAATCCTATGATTAGTGTTAAGGGTATGGCCAAAGAGGTCTTAATCTAGGATGCACAAGGTGTCTAGGGAGTCCTCGATATACTCTCCGTACGTGAGGCACAACCGTGAACACCAGCCCATCACAAGCGTGAGTCGAGAACCCCAGTGAGATACTAAAGGGCTCAGACCAACTCTTCATGTCTATCTAGGTATCACCCTAGCTTTGATGCTCCGCCAATTATGATGTGACTGGATTGGGGTACAACTTTCACTCTCCCCCCTTGATATACCCCGCCGGTACGTGTGGTTGGAATCGTCCCTTGGGGTGATGAAATCCCCAAGCAGGTCCCACTATAAAGAAAGCACTAACCGTCTCCAACTACTCCCCAGGCTCACACGAAGTGCAAGGGGAAAGCGAAAACAAGCTAATGCTCCCTTTGGGTAACACAAGAAGACAAGCACAACAAGCAATGAATATTACTCTCTCTAATTAAACTATGTTCTTAGATTAATGCAAACAACAAAGATAATTTAAAAATTTTGAGCAAATGGATAGCCCTGCAAACAAATGTTAGATGTTTTATCCCGCTTTCTCCATCAACTTCACAAGAATATGCTGCAAAAGGTTAGCAAAAAGCACATGTATCCTTGCAAGAACAATGTTAGGGAGAAAATAGCAAAGAAAACCGAAGCCAAGATAGCAGCTTTACCTTCCAGGGGGCGCAGTCACCCTTCTGCAGCAAATCAAGGGCGTAATTGCCTCACTGTGGTAAAAACAGGGGCGTAATTGTCTCACTGCAGCAAATTAAGGGCGTAATCGCCTCACTGCGGTAAAATCAGGGGCGCAGTCGCCCCACTGCAAAAAAGTGTTAGCAAAAATTTCCAGCCCGAAATGTCCATATAACGAGAGAAAAGTGTTATACAGAAATAGTTTTCACCAGCCAAGGGCTACAATCATCGTGCGGCAAAAAGCGGGGGCATAATCGCCTCCAACTGCGGAAAAGTGTTAACCTGGAAAGGTTCCTACGACCCAAGGGGGTTAATAACGCCTCGCTGCTGAAAGTGTTAGCACTAGAAAATAGTTTTGACCAAAGGGGCATAATCGCCTCAACTGAGGAAAAGTCATTGCTTATGAGAAAATAGTTTTTAGCCAAAGAATATTAGCCTCACCTGAGAAAGATGTGCTTGCAGAAAATAGTTTCAACTAAAGGGTGTGACTGCCTCTGGCATGGTTTAAGGCCTAAGAGTAATCCGCACCTCACTTCGCGAGAAGAGTGTTAGTCTGAGAGAATAACTCTGTTGAGAGCGGCTCGCTTCAACTTTGCAACAAAAAGAAATAAGGTAATCAGCCTCAGCTGAGGAGTAAACGGGGGCGTAATCACCCCAGGCAAAATAGGGGCATAATGGCTGCTAGCGATAAGCGGGGGCATAACTCGCCCCTTGTGTGTGCGCAAAAATCTCAACAACAATAACAAAGCGTGTATAGAACCGTTTGTAGGTCCCAGCGTGCAATGTGTACCTTGGAGATTTTACTCTACTCTAATGAAAAATAACTAAAATCTGAATGATAAAAAGGCTAAGGACACTTCAAGATTAGCCTAAAGTGATAAACAAGAGAAGGAAAAGTAGATAAAACAAGATGCAAATGATTATACCTTCCTTGCTGTTGGAGACTCCTTAGTTGGCCCTTGATTTGGATGGCTTTGTGTGCTCCTTAGATGACTTCTTGAATGACTAAATGCAAGATCAACGTATGCAAAATGATTAAAATGGATGGCTAGATGATAGTGAATGATTGGGAATGGAAATTGGCAGCATGTAGTTATAAAATGGCTAAGTCCCCTTTTTTGCCTTAGAGGAGGGGGTATTTATAGAGAAACTTGAATTCTCTAGAGAATTCAATGGTTGGGATTTATCCAACAAGGCCAAGATGAAGGGCTAAGGTGAGTTGAGGACTCACAAGCCCTCACATCTTGACATGTGGATTGTGAGATGGCTAAGAGTGAGATGATGTGTAGGTGATGTGGAAGGGAGGTACATGATGTGGAGGAAGGAAAAGTACCTTCCAAGTACTTTAATGTGACCTTTCAATGATCACATGGGGAGAGGGAAAGCTTTGGGAGAATAAAAGTGAATTAAAAATTCACAATGATTGGAAGAATCTAGTGGATAAGACAAGGTTCCCAAAATGTGAGAATTTGTCACATGTGACTTGATGTGACAAGTCAAAGGTTCAAGAAGATGCATGGGAAAAGGGGATTCTAGAAGGAATAAAATGTGAATTAAAAATTCACATGGGGAAGAGGGGAACCTAGGGTGAATAAAAGGAGTCAAATTCCTTGGGGGATGGGGAGGATTGACCAAGGTACTAATTAGGTTTAACTTAATTTGTAAATTAGAGATAATTAGGGGTTAATGGGGATTAGAGCCAACTTGTAGGGATTTGGGGGATGTGACACATCCCTGAAATCAGAGGATTAGGCATGTGCATCCTCAATGAGGATGGGAGATGGACAAGTTAGATGAAAATGAGACATGTGAAGAATTAAATGACCACTAATATTTATTTAATTAAACGATAAAAGAGGATTAAGGAGGGTAAGGTATTTAATTATTAATTAAATACCTTAGGGATTTGGCAGAATTAAGGATATTAATTAAATAATAGTAATATTACTTAATTAATTCAGATAAGAGAATGTTTAGATGAAAACTGATAAATTTAGATAAATTAATTGTCCAAATTTGGATGTCTACAGGTGGTACCATGGATTGGTCACTCTTGGCCATAATCTGGTCAACACCTATGAAGAGTTCACTAATAGATTGATAGACAGGTTTGACAACAAGGATCCTGAGGTGACATTCAGAGAGTTATCATAGTTGAAGCAACATGGAACTTTAGAAGCATATGTTGTAGATTTCCAGAGGTTGTCAGTGATGGTACCTAATATCAATGAAAGAAGGCTAGTAGTTCTATTCACTGAGGGATTGATGGAACCATTGAAAGGGTGGGTTAAAGCCTTCGATCTGCCAACACTGCAAGAGGCAATGAAGAAGGAAAGGAGCATGGAATTTGCATCCCCACCAAGAAAGTTCTCATCAAAGGGATCCTTTTGATATCGGGATAACAAATCTTTCCCAAAGAATAAGAACAAACCAAACTATAAGGGAAAATCAGTAGCACCACTTAATTGAGAGACACTAAATGACTTGCATAAAAAGAAGTTGTGTTTTTACTGCAAGGGCCCCTATGATGCCAATCAGGATTTTCCTTTGAGACCGAAGGGTAAAGCCAACAGGGCAATGTGGGCTTACTATGAGGATTCTGAATCAGAGAGATCAGATCAACAGTTAGAGTCAAAGGATTTAGAAGTAGAGCATGAGGAAGAGAACCATGACGATGAAGAGGAACAAGAAAGGACAGTAAGGCGGCATGATGCCCATCTCACTAGCATTCATCAGGAAGGATCATTTAGGATGAGAGGGGTTTTGGTAGGACAAAAAATCATCACCCTCCTAGATACTGGAGCCACACACAATTTCATTGATGCCTGACTAGTTGAGAAGCATGGAATCAAGACAGAAGAATTTGAGGGAATAAGGGTCAAAGTTGCAGATGGATATACCCTTAAGTACGAGAGAATGATTCCAGCTTTAGCTATGCGTTTAAACAATTATGAGTTCAAGGCAGAATTCTATGTGGTG
>VDFB02338919.1:0-16453 GCA_007258455.2 Sequoia sempervirens | reverse complement strand
ATACTAAAAGACGGAGAAGATAAGGCAGCCCTCAAGGCTGAAATCAGACAGCTTCGTCAGTATATTTCTAGCCTTGTGCATAGACCCGATGCCATTAATATACTCCCACCGATGCTTGAGCCTCTAGTAGAGCAAAGTCAACTCAATCACTTAGTTGCATATGGCAAGCGTTTGGAGGAATGGGAGGAGGAGTTCGTTGCTAGAGGCCGTACTATGCTTACAGAGTTATATCAGTTGCGGTACAATGCACGAGAGCTCCGTCTTCGTCTTCAGGATGAGGAAAGAGATATGGCAATTAATAAACCCCGAGATGAGATTATGATTGCTCACCTGAGTGTGGCTTATGATATAGTCACGGATGCAGAGGACAGAGAGGCTATCTACTCTTGGAAGACACAATTGGTTTTCAGGGTAAAGATAGAGGACAGTTTAGCATCAGAGTTGGCTGAGAGTAGAGAGCACGTCACTAGTGCACTCCGGTTTGTGAGGACTTTAGTGTCTCGCTTACCGTGCCGTTATCAGATTGAGGGTGGTGCCTACGTTGAGCTTACCGATGTTCAGTCAGAGCTCCAAGCACTCATTCATACTATTTTCAGTGGGGAGACCGTTGGCTGTAAGATTACTCAGCTTACAGTCATGTCAGCATTGTTCGACGAGGCAACGAGTAGGGGCGAACTTCAGTCTCAGATCACAGCTGGTGAGGATATGTTGCATCGACATAGTATTCTCCGACAGAGTCTCATAGCTCCGGATAGTGATACAGTCAACAATCTCATTGAGGGATTGATTGCTCGAGATCACGACCAGTAAACTTCAGTTTCCCCCTCTCAGGATAGACATTATACACACGAGTTGAACTTGGTGTTACCCTTTCAAGTTAACTCGATGTTGTCATCACATGCATACCTATTCTGAGATTTGCTTTATTTACTTGGAGTTTCTTTTAGGGTTTTTCGTTAACTGATGATAGTCTTCCAGTTAACTCGCTTTCAATAAGGACGTGCATGCTCGCACAATTGTCCATTTTTAGATTAGATGTTTCGGTTAACTGATGGTAGCTTTCCAGTTAACTGTATAGTTTACTTCATTAGGGTTTGGTAGCAAATCTTGCATGCATTGCAAGAACTGTAGATGACTCAAGGTGATTTTAGGGTTCCCTACACCTTGATGTATATAAATAAGAGCTTTTGCTCATTTGTAAATAACTTTTGCTTGAGAGAGAAATATATGCTGCGCCTACCTTGCCCTCAATATTACTCTTTTGGTATTTGTTCATGTGTCTTCACTATTGCAATTAATTGTTATGCCACATAGGGTTTCAAGAGATTGTAGTGGTGAATTCTTTCCTTAGTTTAGATAAATCTGTTTGAACATCTTTATCATTGAGATCAATTGTTATGCCACATAGGGTTTCAAGAGATTGAGGTGATAAATCTGTTTTGTGTCTATTTACCATTGTGATCAATCGTTATGCCACATAGGGTTTCGAGAAATTACAGTGATAAATCTGTTTTGTGAATCTTTATCAATATAATCAAAGGTTATGCCACATAGGGTTTCGTGAGATTGTGATGATAAAGGCTGTTTTGTGAAGACTTTGCTATTTCAATCAAGTGTTATGCCACACAGGGTTCCATAAGATTGTCTTGGTAAATTCTTAAATCTGTTTTGTGCCCAATAAGCTTGTTTAGATTGAGATGATAGTTGCGCCACCTTGCCCTCAAGTAGAGAATCTAAACTCGTTTATCGTCAGATAGTCAAACCTTGCTCCGTTTCCTCTTGCTCTGTTTCCCTGAGGAGATTGGATAGATTAAATTTAAGTTGTAGTTAGTAGATCTGCAAAACTAGAGAAAACTCAGCTGCAACGTATAGGTTCTTTCAAGAAAGCCTTGTGCCTCTACAGCTGAAACAAAAAAGACAGGACATAGTTTAGCTTATTTTCCTTTGCAAGTATTTTTGTCAAAGCACAACGAGGGAGCTTCCCCTCCTAATTTGAAGAGCACTCATTGCGTAGTGTACACAGGCTGTTCATAACAACTTTTACTCCAGAGGTGTTAGTTGTTACGCCAACACATATCATTACTATTATTTAGCCAATTGCAGCTGCTTGTGCCATTGGCCTTTTTTGTTTGTTATGCGACAATTCCAATGCTCTCATTTTCTCCAAATAAGAATAAAAAGATTCATACCTAGCCAATTAATCACTTTACAAACAATTGATGGCCAACTTGATATATCTTACAACCACTAGATCAAATCTCTACTATGTTGTTAGTGATCTCTTTTGGTTTAAGTCAAAACCAAAGCATTCTCATTAGATAGCTAGAAAGCAAGTTTTGCAATATGTTGAAGGTACTCTTGACTTTTGCATGCTCTTTCAAAGGACAACAAATTTTGGTTTGATTGGATAGAGAGATTATAATTGGGCAGGATCCGTTGATACTTGATGATCTACTATTGAGTACATTCACTATTTATGATTGAGTAATTTGTTGGCAAAGTAAGCTTAAACAAACTGTAGCTCTATCTTCCATTGAAGCTAAATACAAGGTAGCTATGAGTGCTGGTTGTGAAGTAGTTTGGTTATGTAGGACTTTGGCAGATTTTCAACTTCCTCAAAATTCCTCAACTCCACTTTTATATGATGGTGAAGAATCATGTGTATCATGCTTGCACCAAACACAAAGATTCATCATCACTATATTAGGCAATTAGTAGAGTGCGGAGATATTGCTCTTCATTTCTACATTTCTTAGGAGCAGCCCGCTGATTTAATGACTAAACCACTTGGTCTTGTTCATTTCCTCAAATTTTGCACAAGCTTGGTGTTGTTTTTGATTTAGTCATTAAGGGGAGTTATTAGGATATATTAGGAAATAGTGCTATATATAATGAGAAATAATAGTGTAACTAATATTATACTTGTCTTCCTGTTTCTGCTCTTTTGTAACTGCCATCTTTATGGCCTTTCTAATTGCCGTCTATTATTAGATGTTCCTCAATAAATTAAGGCTGCCATTGCTTCCTAAGATCAACAAGCCTCTTCTCTCCTCTCATTCTGGTAGGCATACCAATGTAAATACCATTATTACAAGATGCCAAAAGGATGGGAAAGCACCCACTTCGAGACCCCGCATCCAAAGACTAGAACCAAATAAAGAAACAAGAAAAGACAAGAGAAAAAATAGGCAAGGACAGTCTAGATCTTTGTCACACCCATTTTTCGTTCTCATATCATTTTGGACCAGATTATTAATCAGCCTTTGCCTTTTGTGGCAAATCCAATGGTGGGCATGCTGGTCAAGACTATTTAGGTCATTGACTAGGTTCTACATACTACTTTACACATCTTCAATATTCCACACATTTGTCCTAATGGCATTCAAAGTATTAATGCGGTGTTCGAGAGCTCTCTGTAATGTCCCCTTCTCATCAGTGATCAGCATTGCAATTCATCAGTCTATTCCGGAACCCGTAGACTGGAATGAGGTGAAATTAGGGTTTCGTGGCTTGGAGTTTTGTGGCATTTCAAGTTATTTACTATTTATAGTAAATGCTAGTTGTGGCAGTTGCAGTTGTCTATTCTTAGTCCTTTGCAGTTGGAGCAGTTATTGTTATTATGGTTTGGTCTTCAGAAAACTTTAATTGGTGAAAAATATTTAATTGAAGGCATTATGTTTTAATTCACTGTTGACACCCCCCTTGGCCTAAGGAGATAACTTAAGTTGTTTTTAAAGTGGGGCCATGAAGGGTACGCCTTCATTATAAGATTATTTAATCTTTATTCAAATATTACTTCAGCTTGTATTTGGACGCCACTTTTATAAATGTTACTTTTTTGAATAAAGTGAATTTCTCATGAGGCCTTTGGGACGCCACTTTGAGAAGTTGAATGGTTTTTGGAATTCAAAGGGACTCCTGTGTCTTTTGATCTGCTTCTCAGGCAATTGAAGAGTTTTGGTTAGCTCTTATTTATTGAAGGCTTTTGCTCCAGCATTTCTGTAGAAACCCCAGTTTCCCCTAATCTCCGAATCTGACAATTTTTTCTTGACTTTCTGAAGATTTTAGGTTTTGTGACCGTTTTTGATGTTTTGCATGAATAATTAAGATGGTGATTTTTACAAATAATACAGAATAAATGCAATTAAATAATGTATCTCTGAGTACTACGAAATTTATAGCAAATATTGAAGCTTATTCATTACAGAATCTTTCTGAGGCAATTACAATTAAACCCAATTACATGCAACATAAAAAGCAATGTGATTTTTGAAAACCTGGTTTTGCTGCAGCAATTAATGTCCTCCTGATGATGGTACGGCTGGGATGATGTAGGCTCTTTCTCCTCAAAATGATGCTTCCCACGGACACCTCTGATATATGCGCCCTTCCTGTTGAAGTCTAACTGCCAATGATGAAGGCGTTTCTCTCTGGGAACAAAAGATGCCTTTGCAGATCTGGTACGGCCAGGTACAGTAGTACGGCCTGAGATTTGAGCAGCAATCAATGGTTGCAATGGATTACGCCTCCCTCTGAAGGTCTTCAGGTGGTGACTAGATAGGCGCCCCAGTTGAGATATTCCCTCTGGATGGATCTTACAAATCAAAACCCTCAGAACAAGTACGGCTCTTTGCTGCAACAGTACGGACTGTCTAAACAGCAGCAATAAAATAAGAAATCCCTCCTTCTGTCTTTGATGACAAATCTCTGTAGATATGATGCGCCCAGGTTGATATATGATCTCTGAATGCAAGAAACTCTGAATCTCTGAAGACTTTGCACTTTCCCAAAGATGGTACGGCCAGCTAAAGTACGGCTACAGCAGCAACTTTAATAAATAAATATATGCCGCCTTGTTAATCCTCTGTATCTCTTAATTGTGGATGCCCAATGAATGTAAATGCCTTGAATATTAAACTCTGAAGAAAACTCTAAAGAAAACTCTGAAGATATTAATTCCTCTGAAGCTCTGTGATTTACTCTGAATGAGAAAACCTCTGCTGGCAATAAATCAGATGTTATTTCACATCCTCTGAATTGCGTCGATGGAGATGGCTCGTTCTCCAACGAATTACGAACTCAAACCCTAAGGTCTTCGTTCTCTGGCAAAGCCTGATCAATTTTTTAATTCTCAAAAATGTCATAATGCCCAAATCCCAATGCAAAACCTCTTTATTGCACAAAAGTGCGATTTCCTTAATAATAGGGATTTAATAAAATATTGACTTTTAATTCTTTTATTATTTTTAATAGTCTCCGTCAAATATTTTAATAATAATTTAATTCTCGAACTGGCCCCCTTTCTGATGATGGGCGCACCCCTCAAGGCAGATGACTTAAGTTATAATTTTAAATTATAACTTTATATTATAAACATTAAATAATTAATATTTAATCAATATAATTAAATATTAATATCTTCCTCGATCATCCGACACGATCCGTCTGATCGATCAACTCAGAAGTGATTCCGGATGCCGCCAAAGCCATACTGCTAAAAATAGCAGTGGTCCCATCTGCCAGAACTGCTAAAATAGCAAGTCTCGCAAAATGTCTCCAATGAGCCCCGAACGAAGCCAATTGATCAAAACAACTGACAGCTGCCCAAACGACCCTCTAACCACTCACCCCACGAGGGTCTCATGATAGGCCAATCTCACGATCACTGATGCTCGCCAAAAACGGGACATGACACCGCTCTCCCCTAAAATTGCTTGACCCCAAGCAATCTCCTGCAAACAAACTCCAATCCTCGGAAGGCCCCAAAAGGAAAACTGTGTAATGTCCCACACATCTCGAACTATCTCCTGTAGCATCATCAATCTCAACTGCGCAATCAATGCCTGGATCCCAAACCCAGAGTGAAAATCTGTCGTGACGGTCCTCCTCAGGCTGCCACTGCGCTCTACGGCCTCCAACTTCACCATGCTGAGAATAGTGAAGTGACCCATTGGGACCCATCCCATACTCGAGGCCAAAGCTATCGCCACCGGGATCCCAATACAATCTGAATCCACATCCATCCGTCATGCAGAGATAAAAGCTTCTAGAAGCATCTACTATCCTGAATCTCTCTCTGTCCTCTGCTAAACCCTCATGGATGTGATAACTGTCCAAACCATCATGCCAACTAACACCATAGTCGCCCTGTAACCATGTACCCGTATGAAAAATCTGCAACATAGGAGTATTAAGCCCTGCCAAATGCATATCGGCATGATAGATGACTGACTGCTGCCCCTGCAAGTAATACCCCGCAAACTGCTGAGTCAAGTACCTGCGTCCGCCAATCCCATCTTGTGGAGATGGTAACTCTGCACACCGTAATGAATCACTCCCCTCGACTGTACCGAGAGAATCACCCTGTGCACAAGTATGGTGCATCGAATCATGTACAGGTGGGTCAAAGACAAAACTGTAAGCACTCCTCACCGTGTACACCTCATTGAACTCCTCTGTGAGTTTGGTTTGGAATTGCGATGCACTGGAACAATCCCAAACACTACGATCATCACCCAACCTGGAACTAGTATCAAGAGTACGATCAGCGTCCAACTCGTAGAGTGGGTTATCATAGATCGAACCACCATCAAATTCAAACAATGGATTATTCACAAACTGCACAATCACTCCATCCTGATCGGAATCATCCATCTCTGAATCGCTGGAATAATAAACTGAGTTGTACTCTTGACTTGGCTCAACCGGTTGCCGACCATAGTCAACTGCATCAAATGAAACGATTGATTTGCTTCCAGGAGAGGGAAACAAATCATCACAGGTACCAATCTCCCAACTGGATGAGACTCTGAATATCTGTTGTGAAGATGGACAAGTATCGAGGGTTGTCACACAACTCTCGAGTGAATCAACAACCATGTCACAGGAACTATCAACGATCTGCCCTGCATCACCTATCGCGGAACTAATCTCAAAAGAACCTGGTGCAACGCAAGGCTCACTGCAACTCTCATCGAGTGCACTCATACTACCTGTATCAACTGCTCCTGTGACCATGAGGGATGTAACCTCATCCTCAACATCTCCCTCACTGCTATGAACCATGGGTGTACACTCCTCACCAACCGCTGCCAAGCAAGACTGAACTACATCCGAAGGTGGTGAAGATTGTGCCAAACTCAACGCCACGGTAAGCCTCTCAATCTGTAACTGTGACTCTCGAAGAGCCAACTGGGTGCTATGTAATGAGACCATAGTCACCTCGAGCTCATGAGTGAGCTCATCGATCCGCTCCTCTTTTCCCTTCCATGCATCATAACAAATGCAATCCCACTCGAGAAGGAAATCCCTGTCTGCTAGTAGTTTTAGATAGTTTTGTTTCATCGTTCCAATTGCTTCTCGGAGTGCATGTATCACTGCAAGGGAAAAACCACTATCACTATGCTCATCTATCGAAGAAGGACTCCAACTGTAGGTAGTCAACATCTGACGAGCAACGTCGAAATGCTCAAGGGCGGTAGCAATCATAGTGTCATCCACATGTAGTTGCCCAACCAAATGATGAGGATTCTGAAACTTACGACCCCCATACAAGATTTCCGGTTCACCATATGCACTATGATATGACGCTGATCCGTCATCGCTCACCTCATGATCTGCAGCATCGTGTGTGCTCTCAATCACGCACACCTCAACACTAAGGTACTGCTGCTCGGTACCTCAAAGGATGGCTCAACTGGTACGGTAGAAGTTGCTGGTCTGACAGTATCTTCACACGCTTCTACTTCCCAAGTAACTGCATGCTCATCCAACGCATGATCCTGGGATTCCATATCAACATATGAATCCTCTAGCTGGTTTTCAGAGGTCTGATCCGAAAAATCAGACTCGTCATAACACAAATTCTCAATACCAACTGCATCTGTAGTACCCAACTCTAGAGACTCTTCACGTGACGACTCAATAGGGTTACTTTGCACCTCTGAAACAGCTGTTATATCATGCTCACGCAAAATCTCACCATCGCTGTTATAAAAATCAGAAGTGGCCTCCATCGTAGAAATTTCTTGAGTCACCACTTGCATGGACGAAGTAGGTAGATCATTACTCATAGCCGCGCTAGTGTGCTCATGGATCAAATCAGCACTTCGATCAAATTCATCATATAAATTTCTGCCCTCTTCATAGGAAACTGAAGATATCAAATCATTTTGACGGAAAGTGGTATTATCCTTAGATGTAGATTCTCGGTCCTTTCCAGGTGTAATCAATTCGCGAGCTATAGTAAGATATTTCTGTTTTGCGAACTCCGTCTTATGGCAAAGACTCGGGTGCACATCCACGTAACTCACGAAAGGAAGTTTTTCTTTAATCTTCTGAGGTAAATTGCTATACTCCCGAAACATGCCAATCACTTCTCCTTCTGTGCTCTGCGGTGTCCTGTCAATGGTAATCCTCCCACTAATCTTAGGTGATTCTAACTGCCACTCGTTGTTCGCTGCCCTAAGTGTGCCGGCGAACAAACCCTCATACCTTTCACCTGCTATATCCTCAACGGGCTCCTGTCTCGTGAAGGTGGGCCTCGTAGGCCTATCCGCTGTCCGTGACACTGACCTAGGAGCTCTCCGTGAACCTGTAACACTTCTGTCATCGTCACGAGGTGGTGACGATCTCCTCGGAGTATCCAGTCTCTGAAGTGCAACTGCCACCTGCTGTAATACTCTATTTGACCGCCGTTGACCTGCACTAAGTTCTTTGAGTGCATGCAAGACCTCTGCACGGTTCTGACCTCCGTTATTGTAAGGAGTCTCTGTTCTAAGATCAACTGTTCTATCAGCCCTGTAATACCTGTCAGTTCTGTCAGCCATGTTTCCCGGCTGCCAGATCGAACCCTGTTGCCTGTCAACCAAAGCTCGCCTGTATGAATAATACCTGATAAAACCCAAACTGTTCCGGCTGCAGAAGATGGCTAAACCCTCAGGATGGCAGGATTTAGCTCTGATACCACTGTAGAAACCCCAGTTTCCCCTAATCTCCGAATCTGACAATTTTTTCTTGACTTTCTGAAGATTTTAGGTTTTGTGACCGTTTTTGATGTTTTGCATGAATAATTAAGATGGTGATTTTTACAAATAATACAGAATAAATGCAATTAAATAATGTATCTCTGAGTACTACGAAATTTATAGCAAATATTGAAGCTTATTCATTACAGAATCTTTCTGAGGCAATTACAATTAAACCCAGTTACATGCAACATAAAAAGCAATGTGATTTTTGAAAACCTGGTTTTGCTGCAGCAATTAATGTCCTCCTGATGATGGTACGGCTTGGATGATGTAGGCTCTTTCTCCTCAAAATGATGCTTCCCACGGACACCTCTGATATATGCGCCCTTCCTGTTGAAGTCTAACTGCCAATGATGAAGGCGTTTCTCTCTGGGAACAAAAGATGCCTTTGCAGATCTGGTACGGCCAGGTACAGTAGTACGGCCTGAGATTTGAGCAGCAATCAATGGTTGCAATGGATTACGCCTCCCTCTGAAGGTCTTCAGGTGGTGACTAGATAGGCGCCCCAGTTGAGATATTCCCTCTGGATGGATCTTACAAATCAAAACCCTCAGAACAAGTACGGCTCTTTGCTGCAACAGTACGGACTGTCTAAACAGCAGCAATAAAATAAGAAATCCCTCCTTCTGTCTTTGATGACAAATCTCTGTAGATATGATGCGCCCAGGTTGATATATGATCTCTGAATGCAAGAAACTCTGAATCTCTGAAGACTTTGCACTTTCCCAAAGATGGTACGGCCAGCTAAAGTACGGCTACAGCAGCAACTTCAATAAATAAATATATGACGCCTTGTTAATCCTCTGTATCTCTTAAATGTGGACGCCCAATGAATGTAAATGCCTTGAATATTAAACTCTAAAGAAAACTCTAAAGAAAACTCTGAAGATATTAATTCCTCTGAAGCTCTGTGATTTACTCTGAATGAGAAAACCTCTGCTGGCAATAAATCAGATGTTATTTCACATCCTCTGAATTGCGTCGATGGAGATGGCTCGTTCTCCAACGAATTACGAACTCAAACCCTAAGGTCTTCGTTCTCTGGCAAAGCCTGATCAATTTTTTAACTCTCAAAAATGTCATAATGCCCAAATCCCAATGCAAAACCTCTTTATTGCACAAAAGTGCGATTTCCTTAATAATAGGGATTTAATAAAATATTGACTTTTAATTCTTTTATTATTTTTAATAGTCTCCGTCAAATATTTTAATAATAATTTAATTCTCGAACTGGCCCCCTTTCTGATGATGGGCGCACCCCTCAAGGCAGATGACTTAAGTTATAATTTTAAATTATAACTTTATATTATAAACATTAAATAATTAATATTTAATCAATATAATTAAATATTAATATCTTCCTCGTAAATCATCCGACACCGATCCGTCGATGTCGACGTAACCCGTGGTGATTCCCGCCGATACCTAAAGCCATATCGCTAAAAATAGCGTTGGTCCCACCGCTGTGAACCGCTAAAAATAGCTCGAAAATGTCCAATGAGCCCAACGAAAAGCCAATTGATCAAAATCCAATCGAAATGGTTAAAATAAACTAATCTCTCTACTCAAATTACGAGGGTCTCATGATAGGCCAATCTCACGATCACTGATGCTCGCCAAAAACGGGGACATGACAATTTCATCCATGAAAATTATGCTAAAGTTATGCTGTCGAAATGAGAATTGACATATTGCTTCGAGGAAGTCTACCTCCTAGCCTTTCATCCAATTTCGTGTTTGCAATATAACACCTAGTTGGCTACATCGCTGCTTCTCAACATCAGACTAGCAGATTGAGCATCAAAGATTGAAGATTTTGGAGTTTTTTCACAGTTCTGGTTTCCTGGTTTTTACACAGCTGAAGCTGATTTTTGCTCATATCAATCTGAGTGATTTTATTTTCATTCTGGGTATTTTGGCAATCAATTTGTTGACTCAAGGTGCCATCTTTCACCAAGAATTGGAATTTAATTCCAAGTATTCATTTTTATCTTGCAAAGTCGATTTTTCAAGGAGGCCGTACATTTCAGTTTGCATTGGGAATTGTGCCAGAAAATAAAGAACGTGATTTGCTGCTATTTCTTCCTCCTGGTTTGGTCGCCTACCTTCTGAGAGACCTTTGCAACTGATTTCAGTCAATTCGGAGGTGAAATGAGTGAGTTATGAGTATTTTACTGTTTTCCAGTTTGCTGTTATAAATTTCTAGAACTCAGGATTTTACATCAGATTTATCAATTTCCAGTTTTAATCATTTTTCAGTCATTGGAAAGCAAAGAACATTGTTAGAATTCATTCTTATCTCCTTATCTCATTTCTCTATCATTGTAATTCATGTATTTGCAGTCATTTTGAATTGTAAGGTTCTGATTAGTAGTACTAATCTAACCCATTATTATTGCTGCAACTATTTGATTAAATTCTCATTAAAGTCCCCTGGATGGTTTACCGCCAGTGTGGTTAAATTGATTGTAACTCTTGTACCCACTCAAAGTGGTGAATCCCCACAGTTCCGTGGATGCCCGCCGCAGCGGATGAATTGTTTCTAGTGTAATCTTTTCCCCCCACTGTTTGGTGGTAGCGTGGAATTGCTTTTCATGGCTGGTTATCCACCTATCTGTTTATAATTTCAACTTTCTTCACTCCGTCATATGTTAGCACCTCGCCCTTAGTGGGATCTTGAGTGCACATTCTTGACGTTGAGTAGTTATTCAATTCAAGTTCAGTTTTCAATTTGATGCTAACGCTAATCCAGTCAACTAGTGTTGGTTTGTGTTATGATAATTCAAGAAAAAAATTGGTTAGCATATTTCAGTGGTATCAGAGCCGAAGACCCTGCCATCCTGTGGCAGATTGCAGTAGTTAACTGATGAGTGAAAGAGACACTAGGCCATACACCAGAAGTCAGGCCAGAAATCAGCATCAGTTTCCGCCCGTTCCAGAGGCAGATACCTTCTCAGAAGTCCTAAGAGATCTTGGTAAAACAGTGGAAGGTTCAGATAATTCAGTGGAAGTGGTTGATCACACAGCTGTAATAATGTCAGATTCTGTAAGGAGAGATAATGAAGAGAGGGATAGAGTGGAGAAGAAGTTTGACGGGATGATAGACATGATGTCCCATTTATTATCCAAGTTGGATCAGCAAGCAGCTCAGAGTATTATTCAGCCCCAAAATAACTCAGCTAGAGAAAGTAGTGGAGTTAATGGAAATAATAATAGTGGCAGTCCTGAGGTGAATACTAGAGACAGAATTGTGGGTCAGCATACTGCAATTCATAGTGGGTCATCCTCTAGACCCCTTTTTCCCGTTTTCACACCAAGGGAAGAGCAACAACCAGTTGAGGCTACTCCAAACTTTGCTGATGATGCTCGTCAAGCTTACATGGAGTACGTTTCTTTACCTCTTGATTTGAGGGGTACTTGGACCTTTGATCAATACATGAATCAAAGGAGTCGGAGAAATGGTGGAAGGAATGATCAACGTCCTCCTACAGCACCTAGAAATGATTTCTACCAGGCATTGGGAAAGATCACTATGGAACATTTTGATGGTAGTAATAAGTGTATAGCCAGGTCATGGGTACAAAAGTTAGATAACTACCTTTCTCTTAGACCTATGCCGGAAGAGGATGCTATCAAATTTGCTACCTTGCATTTAGATGGGATAGCTCATGAATGGTGGACTCATGGTTTGGTCACTCTTGACCATAACCTCATTCGCACATATGGAGAGTTTACAAATAAGTTGATTGAAAGATTTGACACCAAAGATCCTGAATTAAGATTTAGAGAATTGGCACAAGTGAAACAGCAAGGATCTTTAGAAAGCTATGTGGCTGATTTTCAAAGGTTGTCAGTAATGGTGCCAAACATTACTGAAAGAAGACTTGTAGTTCTTTTTGCTGAAGGTTTAATGGAGCCTTTGAAGGGTTGGGTCAAAGCATTTGATCCTCCAACACTAGATGAAGCTATCAAGAAAGCTAGGAGCATGGAGTTGGCAGCCCCAAGGCCTAAATTTCACTCAAAACCATTCAGCCATAAGAAAGATAAAAAGCCTTCTTCAAATCTGCCCAAGAAGTTTCCACCAAGGCTGTCCGAAGAGCTCAAAGAACAGCTTAGAAAGGACGGAGTTTGTTACACTTGCCGTGATCCTTGGGTTAAGGGTCATCGCTACTATGGAAGAGGCAAAGCTAATCGAATGGAGGGCTATTCTGATTATGGATCAGAATCTGATTCGTCTAATCAGCAATACGAATCAGCAAGTAGTGAAGGTGAAGAAGCTCCAGAAGACAAGTCCGAAGAGGTGGGAGATGGTAGTGCTTTTGCACAACTATCAAGTTTTCAAAAGAATGAGTCCTTTCGGGTTCATGGAGTGGTGAATTCACAAAGGATAGTTGCCCTAATTGATACGGGAGCAACTCACAATTTTATTGATGAAGGACTAGTTGCTAGAAAAGGTTTGAAGACTGAAGAATTTGATGGTTTCAAGGTAATGGTTGCTGATGGTTTTACTATGTCTTGCACAAGGAAGATTCCTAACCTCTCTTTGCAATTGGGAAATCATGAGATTAAAGATGATTTTTATGTGGTGGGAATTGGAGACACTGATATTGTGTTGGGCATACAATGGCTGCGGTCTCTTGGTGAGATCACATTGAATTTGCAAACCATGGAGCTGAAATTTCAGTCTAATGGAAGGAAGGTTGTTTTAAGAGGGATGTCAAATGGAGGCCCTCGAATTGTGTCTTTGAAAAGGATGGAAAGGCTGATCCGCCACGATCAGGTTGAATGGGCTGCTGAATGTATGGTTTTACCAGCTGATCCGGTAGAGGAAAAAAGGCAATATCATCCTGATATTCAAGCCTTACTTTCAAAGAAGAGCAAAGTCTTTGGAAGCTTACCTCCTGGAAGACCTCCTGAAAGAGGTTCTGAGCATGTGATTGAGTTAGAAGAGGGAGCAAAACCTGTCATTACTACACCTTACCGCTATCCAAAGAGGCAGAAAGATGAAATTGAAAAAGCCATCAAGGAGCTGTTGGAAAGTGGTTTTATTAGACCAAGCAAGAGTCCATTTGCTTCTGCAGTAGTGCTGGTCAAAAAGAAAGATGGTACAATGCGTATGTGTGTTGACTACCGCGCATTAAATCAGAAAACCATCAAGAATAGATATCATATCCCTAGGATTGATGAGCTTATTGATGAGCTCCATGGGGCAATGTTTTTCTCAAAGATTGATCTTCGTTCGGGTTATCACCAAATCAGAATGAGGGAGGAGGATATAGAGAAGACAGCGTTTAGATGCCATTTTGGGCATTTTGAATTTCTTGTCATGCCTTTTGGTTTGACAAATGCTCCAGCCACATTTCAATCTTGTATGAACAAGATTTTTAGACAGCAGTTGAGGAAGTTTGTGCTCATCTTCTTCGACGACATTCTCATATTCAGTAAGTCATGGGAAGAGCACCTTAAGCATTTAGAAGAAGTGCTTAGCATTTTAGAGGCGGAATGTTTGTTCGCCAAAGAATCAAAGTGTGAGTTTGGGTTGACAGAACTTTTATACCTTGGCCACATTATCAGTTCAAAGGGTGTGAAAGTGGATCCAGAAAAGATAAGGGCCATTCTTGATTGGCCAACTCCAAAGAATATTTCTCATTTGAGAGGATTTTTGGGGTTATGTGGATTCTATAGAAGATTTGTGAAAGGGTATTCTCATCAAGCAGCACCTCTCACAGATCTTACAAAGAAAGGAGCTTTCCTTTGGACTAAGCAAGCACAAGAGGTTTTTGATAAGTTTAAACAAATCATGAGTTCGTGTCCAGTATTGGCACTTCCGGATTTTTCAAAACCTTTTGAATTACAATGTGATGCTTCAGGAGAAGGTGTTGGAGCTGTCCTAATGCAAGACAAACACCCTATTGTCTTCGAGAGCCGAAAGTTGAGAGGGGCAGAAAAAACTTACTCTATTTATGACAAAGAGATGCTTGCCATCATGCATGCTTTGTCTAAATTCCGTCAATACTTGGTGGGAAGTAAATTTGTTGTTAAGACTGACCACAATAGTCTTAAACATTTCATGCGCCAAAAGGAATTGAATGAAAGGCAGCAAAAGTGGGTAAGTAAACTCCAAGCATATGACTTTGACATTGAATATGTCAAAGGAAAAAATAATATAGTGGCTGATGCTCTTTCAAAAAGGCCTCATTTGCAGTCAATTTGTGAGTTATCAGCAGATTGGAAGGAATTAATTGCTGCTGATTATGTTAAAAATCAGTTTGCAACCAGCTTGTTAGAAGGTCATTTGGTTGATGAAAGGTATAAGTTGGTTGATGGATTAATTTATTATAAAGATAGAATCTTTTTAGTGCAAGAATCTAAGCTTAAGAAGAAGATTCTACAATCGTTTCATGATGTTCCCCTTGCTGGTCATCAAGGGATTTTCAAGACTTATAAGCAGATTCGTGAAAGATTCACTTGGAAAGGGTTGAAAGAAGAAGTCTTGAACTACATTAGAGAGTGTCCTATTTGTCAAAGAAATAAAAATGAACACTCTTATCCAGCTGGTCTACTTCAGCCTTTGCCCATTCCAAATCAGAAGTGGGAAAGTATTGCCATGGACTTTATCACGGGGTTGCCCAAGGTGCAAGGACGTGATTGTATATTTGTTGTGGTTGATAGACTAACGAAATTTGCTCATTTCTTTGCTGTTACCACTTCATTTACAGCAGCTCAAGTGGCTGAGTTGTTTTTTAGAGAGGTGTTTCGTTTGCATGGGTTGCCTAAAACTATTGTCAGTGATAGGGACAGCAAGTTCCTAAGTGTTTTTTGGCAGGAGATCTTCAGATTGAGTGGGACAGTGCTTACTCCAAGCACTAGTTATCACCCACAAACAGATGGGCAATCAGAAATTGTTAACAAGTGGTTAGAGGGCTACCTAAGGAACTATGTTTCAGGACAGCAGCGAGCTTGGATTAAATGGCTTCATTTAGGAGAGTATTGTTACAACTCTTCTTATCACATGTCAATTAAGATGTCTCCTTTTAAGGCTCTTTATGGTTATGAGGCTACTAATTTTGTTGATTTAGTGTTTGGTGATAGTAGAGCTCCACAAGCACTGGATATGTTACAACAAAGCCAAGACATCTTGAAATCTCTTAAGGAAAATCTGCAACAAGCTCAAAATCAGCAGAAGTTATACGCTGATCAGCAGCGTGTTGAAAGGTCTTTTGAAGTTGGGGACATGGTCTATTTGAGGCTTCAGCCATACAGACAATCTTCTCTCAAGAAGAGTGGTGCAGAAAAGTTGAAGCCACGCTTTTATGGTCCTTTCAAAATCACCAAAAGGATTGGTGAAGTTGCTTATGAGTTGGAACTTCCAGCTGAAAGCAAAATACATAATGTTTTTCATGTGTCTCACCTCAAGAAGGCAA
>VDFB02338918.1:0-78336 GCA_007258455.2 Sequoia sempervirens | reverse complement strand
CTCCGCTAAAACCTCTGGCCCCTGATGGAGCATTTGACTGCTGAAAACTCCCTCGACTCGGTGCTGACTGGAAACTAGGTGCAGGCTATACAAAACGTTCCTATGAATCCGGTTCCTGTTCTGATCCCTGTGAAACTGAGAATTGCCACCCTGTTGAGATTGAGTGTTCTTCTATTTTGATTGCTGCTGCTGAGGCTGCTGCTGCAGATAAACCCCTTTCGAGGGTGGGTACCTGTTCCTGGAAGATCCTGCTCCCTGTGACTGCCCTCCATGAGTAACATAACCAGGTGTGGGCGTGCTACCAATCTGTACTCTGATGTGTCCACCCAAAGCCATGGCCAAATTCTCCTCCACTAGGCGAGCTTTCTCCACTACCATCTCCATCATCTTCGGCTCGAAGACTCGTACGCCACCACTGATGTGGGCATTTAAGCCCCGAACAAAATGCTACACTAACATGCCCTCATCGTGGCTAATCCCTGCATACTACTTCAACTCATAGAAGCGCCTCTCATACTGCTCCACTGACATAGACAACTGCTTGAGATCATGAAACTCGTCAGCCCTACGTTGCCTCCAGTGGTCTAAGAGGAAGTGAGCCCTGAACCTGTCTAGGAACAACTCCCAAGTAACCATACTAAGATCAAGATGTAGTTTCTATTCCTCAAGGCGCCACCAAGTAGACGTAAAACCTCACAAGTGCATAACTGCACACTGTGCCTTGGTATTGCTACAGTAGGGGTGCATGGCGAAGCAACGGTCTAAGTCAATTAACTAGATCTCAGCCTCAAGACCTCCTCCAGAACCATCAAAAGTAGGAGGGTGTGCCCTCATCAGATCTCTCATATGTCCTGCTATGACTGCATCCTGAAACCCATCTGTATCCCTGTGCCTCGGAGACCTCTCTCTCCCTCTCCACCTGGTGTACCTCATCTGGCCTGGGTCCCAATCGGTCAAGGATCTCTCCAAGTATATGCTGTAAATGACCATCCAGACCTGGCTGTGCTGGATTCTGGCCACCTAATGGAACGCTATGAAGACTCTGCTGTTCCTCATGCTCAGAGCCATGGGAACTAGGAACTGAGGGGCTTCGCCGGTTTTCTCCACGTCCGGAACCACGACCTCTTGCATGGCCACGTCCTCTACCTCGAGTCATAGTTCTGTGCCACAAGATAAAGCATAAAATGAGCTCAAGAGTTGCACATACGGTAACCTAATAGACTACACTACCCAAAGACCCTAGCGTTTGCAACCTGGCTCTGATACCAAGTTGTAACGCCCGTCGTGCAAACCCCAGAGAACACACACAATGCAAATAATTTTTTTTTATTAAATAATAAAAGTAAACATGCAATATCATTAAACCATAACCACATAGCATAACACATAGCATTAATACACTTGGTCCTCTGGGGCACGCGAGGTTACATCACAACAATTAAACACAAGTAAAGATAAAGATTACAACATAACTATTAACTTTATAACAACCATAAACAAAGATACATCCCATAACCATGATGCGAGCATAATAAACATCACATAATTACATCCATGAAAAATCTCTTAATAGAATTACAAAAGAACCTAACTATTACATCATTGATATAATATTACATTACAATTTTCTTTGATACATGAATTACATTAAATTTCCAAACATGGGGATTGATACAAGTATAATGAAACATGAAGTACAACTGATCACTGGTACACCTCCACTACGGAAAGCTGAGAAGACAAGACGCTGATGGGGAACCCAATGGGTGCAGAGCATGTTCCACCCAACCATGTGAATTACAAGTAACTCACCCCCCATGCTCAGAGGTGACGAGAAAGTGAACCCGACCATGAATGTCAACCCGACTCAATAACAACATGATACAAAACAAGTACAACTCAAGCATGCAATGCACAACCATCGACATACTCAAATCACATAACAAGTTAAAACCAAGAAACTCATCACAATAACATGAAGTACTATCACTTAACAATCATAAATCAAATTCATAAGAATTCAAAGAAACATCATAAAGAGATAACATCCAGAGGCAACAACACAAACCAACAAGGGTGTCAAGTGGAGAGTTTCATCGCATAGCTCTCATGGGATTCTCCTGGCCCTTCCTCCAACTGAGGCGCCGACACCCATCTATGGATCTCCTAGCCCTTCCTCCTAATTGAGGCGTCGGCATCATAGGGTAGCTGATGCGGAGCCAATAGTCTCTCATGAAGATGAGACTATGACTATGCCGACCATGGCCTTCTCAGTCTATCATTAGTCTAGGGTAGCCCTAATGCATAGTCGAGGAACCAATGTTTTATTATCTTGTGTTTTTAAACTACCCAACCCCCTAAATCTATTGTTTAGGTTATCACTTGTTTAGCTTACTCATTCGTGGGTTATCCTGAGCCCTTCCTCATCCTGAGGCATCGGCACCCACGAAGAGCCACTCTCCCTCCTATGACCCCTAACATAACTCAAGTAGGCAAGGGTTGAACCCACACAAATAAATCAAAACAAACCAAAGTCAGATCCATGAGGCATTAACCATCTCGCAACTGCACATAATCAAAATGCTTGCAAACCCGTCCAACCCTTCCTATCATAACATCAATAACGCTCAAAAGCATAAACAAAGGTAACTAACACTTTAAATCACAAGCCTCTGGAACAAGATTTTCATAGACCAATACGGTTCACACATCGACAACTCTGAATAAAGAAAACCATGACAACTAGAAAATTTAGACAACGTTACAAGGTTGCACCACTATGTTTAATTCCACTCTCGATTATGTAGCCAATTAGAAATGTCGCAACAAGGTCTACAAACATTGTTGTATAACAAATTTGTTTAACTAACGATCAGGAACGTCATTTAAAATATATCAAAATCTCTTAAATAATATCAATCATCAAGTATTTAATTTCAAATACACAATTAAATTCTTACAATATAATAAATTAACTTTAACATTAAACAATCAAAATTACATTAAAAAAAAATATGATTTTAAATACCCCAATTAAAATAAACTCAAATAAAATATATTACAATTCTAATTTAATTAAATATATATAGATATATATATATATATATATATATAAGAAGAGTATATTAGTATGGCGGCATAATATATATATTATATATATTAAAAACATAAATAAAAACATAAATAAAAACATATAAATATATAAAACCAGTGCGAAACCTGTTCTAACGTTATTCAGTCACGGCTATATTATTTTTACTACCGCCGCATTATTGCTAATTTAGCAGCCATGGCACACGCTTAATTCCGCAAGGACGTACAAGCAAAATGTATATAATGGGTAACGGCCCGTCCATCCCCATCCCCATTCAAAATTTAATAAAAAAAAACAATTAAAATTTTGATTTTCAAAGAAAACTTTTCATATTTTATTTTATTTCACACAGTCACACGGAAAACGAAATCTGTTTTTCCTACGCACGGTACATGGACGGAATTCAAAACTTTAAATTTTCATTTTCTAAAACAAATAAAATACAATATAAATACTTTAAATAAAAGATTTCAAATTTTGCTTTCATTCCCATGAATAAACTATAATGACAAGGCGTACGGTCGACGCAAGTTCATATAATAAAATAATAAGATCTGCATATATATATATATATATATATATTATTCTAATATATATTTAAAACAGAGACAAAAATATAGAGAAATAACATAGATCCATAATATATATATATATTAATAAAACTTCAAATTTATTATTCTCTACAAAAATTATCTTTTCAAAATCCTCATATTGATAAACTGAATATTTTAGAAGGTAAAGGTTTTAGATTTGACAAGAATTTGTACCGTATAGTAACTATGATTTTTCTTTGTTTCCAGTCTAATAACATGCCCTAGTTTTCAATTCAACAGAAGTTTTCTATATTCACAAAAATCATTTTTTTTTAATAAGGTTTATTTTTCTTTTCTGAAGCAAACGGATAAAAGAAAGGGTACGAGAAGAAGACTATGAGAGGAACCTGGAGTCCAATGCAAATCTGAAGATTCCTGCTTGACTCTGATGCCCTCAAACTTGATTCCAATTCTTAATCCAGAATGAACTCCCCATGACAACACCAGCAATAGATTGAAGACAAATTTCCTTCCTAAAGCTCTCCTCAGATGATAGCAAAAGATTCAAAACTAATCTCTTCAGATTCAAAATACCTCAACAATGACTTGAGCAACTTCAACTTTCTGATCTTCTATGTGTGTGTGTGAACCTCTAAAAATTCATAATGATATAAAAATATATTCCCATTTCCTCAAAAACTCTCAAAAATCAAAATTAAAAGAAAATCAATTCTTTAAAAGCTAGCTTTTTCCCAGATCTCTATTCCTATTGGCTCACACAGTCTTTTTATTCTTTTATTTGTTTTATTGCTTTAATTTCTATTTTTGCAACTTTTCTTGCTCCTCACATTACATATTTAATTTAAATAAATTATTCTCATAATTATCCACCACCAAATAATTGATTAAAATAATTAAGCCATATTTAATATTTAATTATTATTTAATTGCAATGTTTGATTTTCAAAAATAATTAAATTATTTAAATATTTAAATACCATTTAATCCAACATTAAAATAAATAATTTATTTCAATCATTAAGATAAATCATAACTATAAATGCCCTCATAAATAAAATAAGACAAAACACATAACACAACAGACAATGACGACAATTACACAAAATCGACTATACCAAACAAATGAGACGACCTGACATCATGGAACGGGAGGACTTCATCGTCACCTCTGTATCAACATTTATCCGTTGGGTTATTTGGTGCTCGCCCTGTCCTGCCGAAGCAGGTGGAATCGAGACTTATACCTGCAATCCTGCATACAAACGAAGTTGTGTACATGTGCATATATACATAACATCAAAGCATTAAATCAAAATACTGCGTTGTGAGAAGGAATCACAACATAACAGGACACTCGCGAACGAGTGATGCTATATTGTCCTTCGTCACACCTATTCTAACAATTATAACATAATCAATGAATTACATTTCTAACTAACAATCATCTCATAACATATTAAATTAAATCACTACATCATATCATAATTCAGAAAGTCAACTGAGATAATCAACCATATTGTCATATAAAGTAATCATGTCCAAAATGAAATAACAACATCTTCTAACGTCTAGCAAGCCAAAACAAACAATAATAGTATCATCACCGTATCCAAGCAAAGCACAGAAAATAATAAGTCTAAACAGTATGAGGGGTATTACATCCTCCCCCCCTAGGACATGGCTTACTCCTGGAAGCCATTAAATAACAGAATAAAAAGAAAAAATTAAGATTCTCACATAAGGGAGACATCCTCCCATGACACCAAGATCACAACATTTAGGACACCATCGAACCCTTTCGAGCTCACTCGCGAGCTCCGAAGCTAGAACCTCATCCTCTACCAGAAGCCTCTACACCTGCATCCTAGTACCCAGCCTGACAATTGTCGACAACGGAAAACACTCGATGAGACCTACCCGCATCTCCCACCGTCGGCTCAGAAGCGGCAGGTCTCTGATTGAATCCAGAAGTGCTCTTTTGAGGACACAATCTAGCGATATGCCCTTGTTGCCCACATGAGTAGCAACCAGTACCTCGGCCAAATCCTCTGCCCTCGGATGGAGCATTGGATTGTTGAAAGCTCCCTCAACTCGGCGCTGACTGAAAACTAGGTGCAGGCTGTGCAAAACATTCCTGTCGAATTTGGTGCCTGATCCTGTTTCGATCCCTACGAAACTGCGAATTGCCACCTTGCTGAGATTGAAAGTTTTCAGGCTTCGACTGCGATTGTTGTTGCTGATGCTGCTGCTGCTGATGTTGCTGACCCCCTTTAGAAGGTGGATTCCTATTCCTGGAAGATCCTGCTCCCTGTGACTGCCCTCCATGAGTGCTAAAACCGGGTGTAGGTGCACTCCCAAACTGTACTCCGATGTGACCACCCAAGGCCATAGCCAAATTTTCCTCCACCAAGCGGGCTTTCTCAACTGCCATTTCCATCGTCTTCAGCTCGAAGACTCGTACACCACCACTGATGCGGGCATTCAAGCCTCGAACAAAATGCTGCACTAACATGCCCTCATCGTGGCTAATCCCTGCATACTGCTTCAACTCATAGAAGTGCCTCTCATACTACTCCACTAACATAGACAACTGCTTGAGATCATGAAACTCATCAGCCCTGCATTGCCTCCAGTGATTTGAGAGAAAACGAGCCCTGAACCTGTCTAGGAACAACTCTCAAGTGACCACACTAATATCAAGATGTAACTTCTGTTCCTCAAGACGCCACCAAGTAGACGCAAAGCCTTGCAAGTGCATAACTGCGCACCGTGCCTTGGTATTGCTACCGTAGGGGTGCATGGCAAAGCAACGGTCTAAGTCAATCAACCAGGTCTCAGCCTCAAGACCTCCTCCAGAACCATCAAAAGTAGGAGGGTGTGCCCTCATCAGATCTCTCATATGGCTTGCTACGACTGCATCCGGAACCACATCTATATCCCTGCGCCTCGGAGACCTCTCTCTCTCCCTCTCAACCTGGTGTACCTCATCTGGCCTGGGTCCCAAACGGTCAAGGATCTCTCCAAGTATATGCTGCAACTGACCATCTAGACCAGGCTGTGCCGGATTCTGGCCACCTGATGGAATGCTATGAAGACTCTGCTGTTCCTCATGCTCGGAGCCATGGGAACTAGGAACTGAGGGGCTTCGCCGGTTTGCTCTATGACCAGCACCACGGCCTCTTGCTCGGCCACGTCCTCTACCTCGAGGCATAGTTCTGCGCCACAAGATAAAGTACAAAATGAGCTCAAGAGTTGCACATACGGTAACCTAATGGACTACACTACCCAAAGACCCTAGTGTTTGCAACCTTGGCTCTGATACCAAGTTGTAACACCCATCGTGCAAACCCCAGAGAACACACACAATGCAAATAATTTTTTTTTTAAAATAATAAAAGTAAACATGCAATAACATTAAAACATAACCACATAGCATAACACATAGCATTTATACACTTGGTTCTCTGGGGCACGCGAGGTTACATCGCAACAACTAAACAGAATAAAGATAAAGAATATAACATAACCATTTAATTTATGATAACCATATACAATGATACATCCGATAATCATGATGCGAGCATAATAAACATCACAATATTACATCCATGATAAATCTCTTAATAGAGTTACAAAAGAACCTAACTATTACATCATTGATATAAGATTACATTACAATTTTCTTTGATACATGAATTACATTGAATTTCCCAACATGCGGATTGATATAAGAATAATGAACATGAAGTACAACTGATCACTGGTACAACTCCACTGTGGAAAGCTGAGAAGACAAGACGCTGATGGGGAACCCAACGGGTGCGGAGCACGTTCCACCCAACCATGTGAATTACAAGTAACTCACCCCCCATGCTCAGAGGTGATGAGGAAGTGAACCCGACCATGAATGTTAGACCGACTCAACCACAATAATGATACAAATCAAATACAACTCAAAGCATATGATGAACAACCAATAACGTTCACAGATCACATGACAAGTTAATACCAAGAAACTCATCACAATAACAGGAAGTACTATCAATTAACAATCAAGAAACAAATTCACAAGAATTCAAAGAAACATCATAAAGAGATAACATCCAGAAGAACTGAACCAACACCCAAAATACATTTCCAAATAAATCAGAATCAATAAAAAGAAACACGATTCCATAATAACACTAAATCAACCATTCAACACACCATCCCAAAGGCAACAAGAAACAAGTCAGACGGGTGTCAAGTAGGGAGGGTCATCACATAACTTTCATGGGATCCCCTGGCTCTTCCTCCAACCGAGGCGCTGGCACCCACCTATGGATTCCCTAGCCCTAGAATCAGAACAACATAAAAATAACAATATCCAGAGGCGACATGAAACAAGAACAACAAGGATGTCTAGTGGAGAGTGTCATCGCATAGCTCTCATGGGATCCCCTGGCACTTCCTCCAACTGAGGCGCCGGCACCCATCTATGGATCACCTGGCCCTTCCTCCTAACCGAGGCGCTGGCACCATAGGGTAGCTGACGCGGAGCCGCTAATCTCTCATGAAGACGAGACTATGACTTTTCCGACCATGGCCTACTCAGTCTATCACTAGTCTATGGTAGCCCTAATGCATAGACGAGGAATCCAGTTTTAATTATCTTGTGTGTTTTACTACCCATCCCCCTAAAATCTATTTTTAGGTTATCACTTGTTTAACTACTCTTACGTGGGTTCCCTTGAGCACTTCCTCTTACCCGAGGCGCCGGCGTCCACGAAGAGCCACTCTCCCTATGACCCTTAACATATCTCAAACAGGAAAGGGTTGAACCAAAGCATAAAAATCATAATACCACAACAAGGACACGTGAGGCATTAACCCTCTCGCAATAATTCACAACCAAAAGTTTTAACAAACCGTTCAACCCTTCCTAACAGAATGCCAATAAGCTTCAACTCCAAAAGTATAATCAAAATGAGGATAACACATGAAGCATAAACCAAGACGAGAATAATATTCTAAAGTAATAAGCCTCTAGAACAAGGGTTCTCAATAAACCACAACTAAATGTACAATTACACGAGGTTCCCACATCACAACCAGAATAAAACAACCATAATCAAAACACACAAGAAAGACCAACGATCCATAGGGTTTCACAAATTAACAACAGCATAATCCACATTTCATCAAGACAACAATCAATTTCCATCTATTACTTGCATTCAGTTTCACGATGAAACTTACCATAAATATTTTATAATAAAATAATTTTTACCTTATTATTCAACTTTATTTAAAATACCCACACATCTTAATATTCATTTTTTTTAAAATAACATAAATAATTATAATCAAATAAAACAATATATATATTAAAATATATAGCCATAATGAATAAATAATAATAAAAGTAATTCATGCAAATTAACTTTTATTTATAAAATTATTTATACAAGTAAAATTTCATTTTAAATAACTCTATCAAGAATTTTAATTAGATAATACGCGATAAATAAATAAATAAATATATATAATTATAATTATAATTATAATTTAACATACATTAAAATTAACTAATAAAAATGAAATAAAATAAAAGTTTAAGAATTATAATCTACATATCGCACGAATTTAAAAAAATAAAATAAACAAAATAAAAAAAATAAATAAACTAACATAAATTTTAATAACAAAGCCACGGCTGGTACAGCAGTCTTACGGCTGCTGTACGCAGCAGTCCGTAGGACTGCTACGCACAGCAGTCCGTAAGGACTGCTGTGTGGCTACCGCGGCCCACTTGGGATAGGGGCGGGGTACGGCCCAGCCGTCCCCTCCCTAATCCCCATACAACTTGCATTTAAAACAAAAATTACGATTTCTCCAAAACCTTAAATATATACATTTTTTTAATATGATAACTTTTTAGAAACAAAGCACCGTTTAAAATAAAGTGTATAAAATTTCGATGAAATAAAAACCTTTTTATATTTAAATTTATTTTTTTCGTTTCAATAAACATGGAAAACGAAAACAATTTCCTGCGCACAGATTAAGAACAGATTTCGAAAATTTCAATTTTTGTTTTCTGTAAAAATATAAATATTTTACACAAAGATTTCAGTAAAAAAAAAATACAAGGAGATATATGTATATATATATATAAATATATATACATATATATATATATATATGAAAACTCTCTGTATATATGTATATATATTTAATATACATAAATATTCCATTGTATATATATAAAATTATATAATCATGGATAATTTAATTTTTTATTTTATAAAATACAGAATCATAGCATATTTAAAATACATATTAAAGATAATCACAAAATCAAATTTCAAATTTATTTAAACACAACAATTGATCTTTCCTATTGGTTTTGTTTACCAGGAATCATTAAATTTTTAAATGAAGGTTTTCTATATTCTCAAAAATTATTTTTTTTAATAATTTTTTTTTTTTCTTCAATAACTAAATCATCTTTTCTACAATCCTATCATTGATAAATTGAATGTTTCAGAAGATTGGAGTTTTTGTTTTGACAAAAATTGGTACAGTATTATAACTATGATTTTCTTTGTTTCCAGTCTAATAACTTGCCCTAGTTTTCAGTTCAAATAGTAGTTTTTTTCTATATTCACAAAAATCATTTTTAATAAAGTTTATTTTTTTCTTTTCTGAAGCAAACAGATAAAAGAAAGGGTATGAGAAGAAGACTATGAGAGGAACCTGGTGTCCAATGAAAATCTGAAGATGCCTGCTTGGCTCTGATGCCCTCGAACTCGATTCCAACTCTTAGTCCAGAAAGAACTCCCAAGACGACACCAGCAATAGATTGAAGACAAATTTCCTTCCTAAAGCTCTCCTCAGATAATAGCAAAAGATTCAAAACTAATCTCTTCAGATTCCAAATACCTCAACAATGACTTGAGCAACTTCAACTTTCTGATCTTCTGTGTGTGTGTGAGAACTTACAAAAATTCCTAATTAAATAAAATATATTTCCCATTTCTTCAAAACTCTCCAAAATTCTAAAATTAAAAGAAAATCAATTCTTTAAAACTAGCTTTTTCCCAACTCTCAATTCCTATTGGCTCACACTGTCTTTTTTTATTCTTTTATTTGTTTTATTGCTTTAATTCATGTTTTGCAACTTTTCTTGCACCTCACATTACATATTTATTTTAAATAAATTATTCACATAATTATCCACCACCAATCTAATTGATTAAAATAATTAAGCCATATTTAATATTTAATTATTATTAAATTGCAATATATATAATTTTCAAAAATAATTAAATTATTTAAATATTTAAATACCATTTAATCCAACATTAGAAATAATAATTTATTTCAATCAATAAGATAAATCATAACTATAAATGCCCTCATAAATAAAAATAAGACAAAACACATAACACAACACATAATGACGACAATTACATAAAACCAACTATACCAAACAATGAGACGACCTGACATCATGGAACGGGAGGACTTCATCATCACCTCTGTATCAACATTTATTCGTTGGGTTATTTGGTGCTTGCCCTGTCCTGCCGAAGCAGGTGGAATCGAGACTTATACCTGCAATCCTGCATACAAACGAAGTTGTGTACATGTGCATATATACATAACATCAAAGCATTAAATCAAAATACTGCGTTGTGAGAAGGAATCACAACATAACAGGGCACTCGCGAATGAGTGATGCTATATTGTCCTTCGTCACACCTATTCTAACAATTATAACATAATCAATAAATTACATTTCTAACTAACAATCATCTCATAACATATTAAATTAAATCACTGCATCATATCATAATTCAAAAAGTCAACTGAGATAATCAACCATATTGTCATATAAAGTAATCATGTCCAAAATGAAATAACAACATCTTCTAACGTCTAGCAAGCCAAAACAAACAATAATAGTATCATCACCGTATCCAAGCAAAGCACATAAAATAATAAGTCTAAACAGTATGAGGGGTATTACATGGTTTGGAAGAAATTGTAGATCTTAGAAGCTCTCTGATAATTTTAGGAATCCAGTTTGTTGTATTCTTCGCTGTGGATTATTTTTGTTCTCTAGGAAGTGGCAATTCATCTGGTGGAAGCTTTTGAAGCTTTGGAAAATTGAAGATTAAAGGGAAGCTCGACATCAATCTCAGAATCGTCCGATCTTTTGAAACAAGTTCTTTATTACTTTGTTAATTTTAATTTGAAAGAGAAAAGTTAAATTATTATTGTATAGCAAATTGGAAAAGTTTAGAAGAGGATCTCTTTCATTTTAGAAGCTTTTGTTTTTGAAAGAAAGTGACGTGATGGTTACAACCTCTTTAGAAATATAATTTAGATCCTCTATGTAAATTGATTATTTGAAATAGATTTATACAAAAGGAAATTATAGATAAATCTTAGAACCTTTGTGAAATTAAATTGAAACTATAGGAAACTCTTTTATGTGAAAATTGAAAATATTCCTCCTTAGAAAACCTCTTCTACGAAAATTGGATATGTTCTTCTATAGAAAATTCCTTCTTTAAAATTGATCAGAAACCATCTTCTTTTAATTTTTGTTTATATATATACATATATATATATATATATATATAATTTGTATATTATATATATCTTCTTGTGAATTTGTGTATTGCAAGAAATTGAGAAAGTTACTATAAAATTATTTCTTTTAAGCCTTCGCAGGATCGAAATCCATACGGAAAATTCTTGGAATTTTATTAAGTTAGGAAAATGTATGGGAGGGGGAAGCGCTGGCTACCCTAGCACCGACTCCCCTTTGGGGAAGAGTCAGCACTACCCACACCACCCAGGCTTCCTTGTATGGGGAAGGCCTTTAGCATGCCACGGTTGTATTCACACAGCATATTTTTATTTCCGTCCGCCTTCGATTATGTTCTTTTAAATGTTTTTTTTAATATATAATATATATAGTATATATATAATTTATATATGATATATGTTTATAATATGTATTATATATAGATGTATATATATGTGCCATTGTTTTTATATATAATATATTTAATGTATATATATTATATGTATAATATATATATTAAATAATTAATATATATATTATGTGAGGCCCAAACCTATCTATAGATTTTGTCACACCTTGATAAATTTAAATTGATGATTTAACCTAATTCCATGTTTAATATTTTGATTTTAGTATTAACTATTGTAAATGATTATTGTGAGAAATTCTCTTCATTAAATGAAAATGAGAGAACTGTTAGGAATGAATGTGAGAAGATAATATTTAGATTCTTGAACAAGTATCATATGAAGAATACACTTAGATCTATATGAGCTAAGAAATTTTGTGTATCTAATATTAGTTTGAATCTCGCTAATAAGTTTCATGTTACTTGGGAAATGATAATAGGTAGGAATAAAGCAGGACTTTGGAAGATCAGGGAGAAGTTTCCAGAAGGATCACTAGCCAAGAATCATCAAGGTAAATTTAAAAGATGACTCTAATCAATTAGAGGTATACCTAAGGTAGGATAATTTGAGGAAAAATTATATAAATTAGATATCAAGTTGAATGATAAATTTTATTATAGGAAGGAGTGTCCAAGAGTAATTTTAGTAGTGTAAATAAAGTATTTAGCTAAGGTTATGTTTCCATTATTATTTAATGAATGCTCAAAGTTTCCATCTTTTATAGGGAAAGGAAATGAATATATGTGTACTATGATTTACTAACTATTGAATTGATTTTATTGATATTTTGAACAGGTATAATTTATTATATTTCTAACCTAACATGTATTTGGAAAAATGCATATGAGAGTAATGCCAAGGGTAAAAGGGAGAACAATCTAGACCCAAGTCAAATATCTATCTTTTGAAATTTTGATTTTTGACCCTATGACTTGGGAGGTAATTAGGGTTTTGTTTATGTTGTAATTGAGTGGAGGGTTTTAATGATTGGTGGCTTAGTGTAGGTACTTTTTGGATCCTTATTGATTATACTCATGTGGTTAAGAGTGTAAGATCTATTAGGGTTTTCAAATCCTTAGTTAGGTCTTGAATTTCGAATTGGCCTTTAAAGTTGTCTTTTTAGGGTGTTGTATGGTCAATTTCTTTGATATTAGTGCAAAAATAGACCCCTAATGCCTATACCTATGGAAGGGGGATCTTTTGGACATGTGACTTTGTCCTTAGGACATGATATGACCCTTCAAAAGTCCACTTGAAAAAGTGTGACGAATTTGAGTCCTTGGGAGCTGGGAGAAGTGACTTGTCACTCTCCCACCCCTCCCCAAAGTTCATTAATGAACTTGGGAAGAGCATCAAGGCTTTCACATGTGTGAAGCCACCTTGTAAGGGATGTTGGGTAGAGTGTCATAGTACATTCCCCATCTCCCCAAAAGTCTCACACATGTGTGAGAATTTGTGGGGATGTGTGTTGAAAGATCAAATGAGAGAGTGACAAGTGTCTCTCTCTCATTCAAGTGAATTCAAGTTGAATGACTATATACTTGGATGGAAAAGAGGAAATGGATGTTACCCACTTCTCCTTTTGGAGAACTTGTGAAGTGAAGAAAAGAAGGAGAGAGTCAAGGATGGAAGAATAGGAGTTCAAAGGAGAGCAACTTGTAGAGAGATAAGTCTTTGTAGTACCCCTCTGTTTTTTGTTATGCTTTATGTTGATACTTTTTCATACTGTTAGACTATGTTGTTTTGTTGGATACTTGGATTGCTGATTTTGAGCGATAATGGATTATTGTGTGACATGATGATACTCTGTGTGATGTTTATTGCTTTCAGACTTGATTTGATTAGCGTAGATGCTTAATTTCAGTTGTTATGGATATGCACATGTTTATGATGGACTAACAATATCTATTGAGTCAGTTTTATGTGAGTGTATTGGTGTGGAGAACAGAATCGCATCACTCGCTCGCGAGTGCCCTGTGATATCTGTGATTTTCTCCGCACGGTGTGTTTGTTTTAATGCTTTATATATATATATATGTATGTACAATGTTTGCTTGGTTGCAGGATTTGCAGGTACATGACACCGACTCCACCTGTGTAATCAGGTCTGAGTGTGTCAAGACTCAACGGAATTGTTGAATGGGAGATAGTAGTTAGGTTTATCCTAGTCCGGTCTTTAACCCTAGTCTTAGTACAATGTAAGTTTTCGGTTTTGAGTCGTAGGTTGTAATGTGTTTCTGTTGGTTAAATCATTTTTTTTAAAAGGTAAATGTTGGTTATTTTTAAATGTTAATCATTGTGTTTTATTTATTGTTATTAATTAATATTTAAATATGTTTGAAATTTATTTATTTAATAATTTAATACATTAGTTAGTTTAATTAGTTAAATAGTTGATCTTTAAAAGGATTTAACTATTTAATTAAATAAATTAATTAATTAGATTAAATTATTAAGTGCATAAATTATATTGTATTTAAATAGATTAGAAAATAAAAATAAAATAATTTGCATGTAAATTAAATTGTATTTGGAAAATTTATTTTTAGTATTTAAATTAGATAAATAGATTATTTGCATGCAATTGGAAAATTGAATTTTAAATTTTAAATTTAATAAAATCTAAATCTCATGCAAATTATTGAATGGCAAAAACTGCCGAGAGGTGGAGAAGATATTTTCTCAACAACCTCTCGACATGTGGGTGAGTGCCATAATTTCATTTGGGGTTGTTGAAAATTTTTACGGAGGATATTGAGGATCTCGGAAATTGTACGGGCTTATTGTATTGCCTCGAGAAAAATTTTTCTGGGGACTGGCAAAATTTAATTCTCTGTGTGTAAAAACCCAAAATTTCTTAAGAATTGGTATTTTTCTCTCTGTTTGGGGTTGTTATCTCTTTTAGAAGATCTTTTAAAGAATCTTGGTGTTTGGAAATTGGTTATTTTTCTTGGATTGGCTTTGCGGGAAGGAATCGAAAGCTACAGGCAAGATCTCCTCCAGTCAATTTTTAAGCACAGGAATCCAAGTAATTTCCTTGAGAATTTATTTTATTTGTTTGTTTTACTTTTTTTTTTAATATATATATGTATGAAAAAAGAAATTTGAGTGCAATTTATTCCTCAGAGAAAATAATTGCTGTATTTATATTGTGAGAATTTTAAAAAAAAATTTCTCTGAACAGAAATAGAATTTCTCAAATTTCTGTAGAAGGAGATTTATTTTGTCAGAATTATGTTTTCTGTATTTGAAAGATTTTTTTTAAAAAATATATCTATATCTGTGAATTTTTATGTAAAAATTTCTTTTAAAAAGATTAGAAATCATCGTACGGAAATTAATATTCCAGGCGAAATATGTTTGAAATTTATTTTAAATTTTTAAAAAAATCGTTTTTCTTTTTATGTTCGCCATACGGGTGAATTTCGGTAATGAATTAAAAAGAATTGGAAATCGCCGAATGAAGTTTATGTTATATAAACTTAATTTTTATTTTGTTTTGTTTTGGATATAAATTTTAGAGCCGAAACTCTGTGGCGAAGCCGTCCGCGGCTAACCCCGCGGGGTTACGGCGGCGGAGCAGAGCCCGGCGCCGCCCATAAGGGCTACGCTCGGCTCGGCCGTCCGCGGCCGAACCCTGTGAGGTAGGCCGCGAAAGGGCGGCCCTGTCCGTGTGAATGGCGGACTGTTAAAGAAATAGGGTTTTAAGATAATTTAAAATTAATATTTTTTTTTCTTTATTCATCCTGTGTAAAAAAAAAAAAAATGCGGAATGTATTAAATGTGTATATGAGATTAGATACGAATATGGTACATAAAGATTTATTTATGATATAACTTATATATATATATATATATATAATTATATTTGTATATATATATATATATATATATATATATATATATATATATATATATATGTTTTGAAATATATATATATATATATATAAATGTGAATAGGTATTGATAAGTTAGTGGAATTTTGTAGATAGGAAAATAATTATTGATTTAAATTAAAAATTTGTATGAGAAAATTGGAAATTTAGAAGTATAAGAAAATGATTTATATATATATTTATTTATGAAGATATGGAAAGTTGATTATATGAAAAAGTTATTGATTTTGAAATGGATCTATTAATTAAAACTATTTTTAGTTATGTTGTTTCAAGCTGTGACATATGGATTTAGCATATCCAAATGATAGACGAGTTTTGATTAAAATTGTTTTATTTCTTTTTGTAATTAGGGCAAAATGGGGAAAGTCTCTATTGATTAAGTCTTCCAGACCAAAAGGGGTAAATGGGGAGATTGTGATAGCTAAGATTAAAACTCTTGTATTTTCTAAGTATGTGTACATGATTTTGTTGGTGGTTGACACCTGGATTATGAATTATGTGTTTTGTTCATTATAATGTATATAGGCTTTCATATTGTTTCTGGTTATATGTACACTTGTAAACCTTAGACAGAGAACATAGTTATTCCCATGTTATGTTTAGGGGAGTGGCTAATTGTAAGGGCCGACACACAAAGTGGTGTCAGGGTAACTTACAATTAGTTTACTAAATCAGTGATAATTAAATGACATTGTAGATTAGAATTAAAAACTCTTAACAAGTTATGTATGCCTCGCTTATGACTCTTGAGCTACTACAGTCATGAGTATAAGTTGAGAAGGTCTGGAATGGCAAATCGAAGTCTTGTTTCTTCAAAAGACGTTCGATTCCGCAACTGTATGCAATAGGGGCCGGGTTTCATAAGAGGTTACCAGGGTAACCCGAGGATTGGGGGCCGGGACCTAGGAAGAAACACCAGGGTAACCATTGCATCGTTGTGATGACACTCCACCTAAAATAACAATCAACTTTGAGTTAATGTTTTCAATCAATTGTCAAAATCTGGAAGCAATGTAACCAATAGTTTGTTTGTACTATCATCTAGGGTTAGTAGATTAGGTTTAGGTAGCCTTATTACTATCTCCTAGCACGGGGGGTGGACCTACGGGTACCACATGGTTGGGTGGAACGTGCACCTTACTCCGTTGGGTCCCCAGTTTGATTGTAGCATTGAGAGCTTCATGGATGGAGAGCTCGCACATGGATTTCTTTTATTCTTTCATCATTGTATACTATAACTTGTAATTGAAAATATCCCTCAATGTATAAGAGGTGATCAATGTAATTGTAAATGTATTTGTTATATGAACTACCTCATCAGATGGATGAGTATTGTAATATCATATCAATGCAATGTATGGAAAAATGATTGTACTTTAATACATCTTGAATGGAAAATTTATTATTATGTAATGTTTACTTTATGTTATTGATTTTATGTGCAATGCGAAATACTTAAGTCGCTTATGGAATACTCAAAGTAGTGTAACGTCGTTTAACCTAAGAATGTATGCAATTAATTAACTTATAATTAAACTTTAAAAAAAAAAATTATTACACCTTTATAGCACAATTGCAATGTTCTTAGGTTATTAAGACGGGGCATTACAGTCTTTTTTCCATTTCTTATTCTTAGAATTGGTAGAGATAGCTTGATCTATGCATTGAATCATAAGTAAGAATGTTTAAGGGATATATTAGAGTAATGTGATGTATAATGAGCAATCTTGTTATAGAACTAAGCTCTCACCATTGAATTACAATGGTGTATAATGTATTTCTTGCTCGGGGGTATGGCTAGAGCCCACGAGGCTCCATGACGCCATTACGGTAGGGTGGAGAGCAAGACCTAGTTCATGAGTTTGTAAGTCATTTGCTTCCTCAAATATTGTGATAATATTGTAATTCTAAAAGATGGGATTCATGTTTTAGCAAGTCTTATTCCTTTGTTTGTGTTCATTGTATTTCTTTTTAATACTATTGCAATATTAAAAGTTAGTATTTTTTTTTCGAAGGAAATTATAGGAAAAGAGCAAGCCTTATTCCGTTGTATGGTGTTTATTGTATTTCTCAAAATTAGTGGTAATATAGAAAGCTAGTGATTGTTGTAACATAAGAGACAAAAAGAAGAAGAAGAAGAAGAGAGTAAAGCTTATTCATTTGTGTGTATTCATTGTAATCTCAAATATTGTTGTAATATGGAAAGATAGTGTTTTATTTAGGAGTGAAATATGTATTAGAGCAAGCATTATTCATTATCATGTATTCCTTATAAAAATTTGATCAAAAAATGTTGATTTTATCTCTTGATGCCTCTACTTGAAACCCTTGTATATTAAATGAGAGAGTTTGGTGTTTTCTCATAGTGAAAATGCTAGATTTTGGACTCATATCGTAAAAGAAAATGGTGTATTGTGTTCTTAATGGAAAGGTATAAAAAGGCTATGTTAACAAAAGTGAGCATTTGAAAATGATGTTTAAAGTTTTAAATGAAAGCGTTTAACCTCATTTTGTTAAAGTTCTAAAGGTGTTCATCCAAGATATAATACCTTAAAATGTAGCAAAATATTTCCGCCATAAATCTTATTGTAAATATCATGAAAGTTTTGTTTATGTAATTGTATTTTCCTTTGTTTAGAAATAAACAAAAAAGAAAGAAAGTAGGTTTAATTTTGTTGCATAAATTATAGATCTTCAATACTTAAAAAGGTATTAATTTTCTTTTCTACTAAATAGCAATGGCAAAAAAAATAATAAAAGAAATAATATAAATCTAGGTAGAATAGAAGTGGTAATATTTTCTCTAAAACTTACCAAAATTTCTACTTGCTTTTAAATAGTCATTTATGCAAGTGATATGTGAATAAGACTAACTAAATTAATGTTTTGATACATTTTATAAATGTTGTTAATAATATATTTTATATAAATATATATATTTCATATATTCTTATATATGGTTAGTTTAAACATTAATTAGAAAAAGAGATTAATAATAAAAAAAATTAAAAATAGAAGAAAGAATAGAGTGGCAGTTGCACAGTCACACTCCCTCTAAACATATTGCTTTTGCTGCATAACAACTGCAACTATATATATATATATATATATATATATATATATATATATATATATATTTACTATTATTTTAATAGAATAAGAATAAAAACTTTTGTTGTAGAACAAAGTAGTCACAAAATATACATATATAAGATATTAGGTTGCAGGAAGCGTTAGTAAACAAAATAACAAAAAGTTAAAAAAAAAATTAAATGTATGGATTTGTTTTTTGAAACAAAACATAACAGGTTTATGTAAATCTACCCTCTATTCGTTGCATATTTATTCTGCCTCCAAAACAAATAAGATTTCAGATCTCTACTTACACATTAAAATGGAGGAAAATAAATAAATAAATTACTTAGGGTTTTAAATTTAAAACCAAACAAAAGCAATAAGTAATCCTTGCTGTATAATACTCCCGAATCTGCAAGATCTGACTCTCAGTTGGCACCCTCCAACTCTAGTCGCTGCTACCACTCGCCTCCCTTGTAGTGACACAAACAAAAATATTAAAATATAAATCCATGTATGCCAGACTCAAAATTTATACAGTAAATAAATAGATTAAAACCCAACAAATATTTGTTCCAAATAAAATAAAGATATAATGCATATAAGACAGGTTGAAGGCATATACGAAGCTTGAAGGAACCTGTGCTGCCCTTTGCCACGCCGCCATGACCTTATGCCGTGACTAAAACAAAATTTAGGAGAAACAAATGCAACAATTAGGGTTAGAATAGATGTCCTCTCATAGTGGCAGATTTGAATTTAATTAAATCAAATACAACAATTAGGGTTAGAATAGATGTCCCCTCATAGTGGCGGACTTGAATTCAATTAAATGAAATGTATATTGTCCTTCACATTTATTGTCTCTTTTAAACTTTAATTCTTGGTTAGCGAAAATCGTAAAAAAAATAATAATAATTAAAAACACTATTTAAAATAATTAGTAGTTATAAGGAATACTAGAGAGAAAATAACTACATTAAAGGTAGTTATTTTTGGAGAATAGAGAGTTAAAGTGTTTAAAATAATTGATGCTCAATGAAAGCAATATCAAAATTTAAAAAAATAAGAACATTGATATATCATTGATTTAAACTGTTGACTTTAATATTGTTGTAAAATATATATATATATATATATATATATATATATATATATATATCATTTTATCTTTTAAATTTTTTTTATCAGGTTAAAATCGAAAAAAAAAAGAAGGTAATTTAAAAAGATTTACTCAAGTTCAGTCTTTTTTACTCTTTTATTAATAATATGCACATAGATTTATTAGAGTAAAATGATATGCAATTTTTTTTTTTAATCGAACAAGAAGTTGAAATGAGTAGACATCATAACAAAATTAAATTTAGATTTTACGTGCAATATTGGTATCATTATTTTGGATAATAATAGTTTAAAATGAAAATGTAGTAATATTGGTATAATATGGTAAAAAGTGAATTGATGGTGATATCAATTTGAACTATTGATAGTAAGGGTATTATTAAAAGAGGTATTAAAGTTAATATTGATATTAAGAAACATTTTGATTTAAATAAAATAAAATTAGAGATAAAATTAGTAAATTATTGATATTAAAGGGTAATATTGTATTAGGTTAAAATTTAATGAAAGCATTATTTTAGTAATATTATTTTATAAATAAATAAACATTATTGTTAGTTTGATTAAATAGTAATAAAAGTAATATTGAAATTGGATATTATTGTTATTATGGTTAAATAAGGGCAATGTTATTAATGCTAAATTGAGATAATATTATTATGATGGCTAAATAAAAGAAATAATATTAATATAACAATTGGAGAGTTCACATGGGTATTCTTATTAGGTCTAATGTAAACTTTGGTAATAATGTTTTAGCATGATTTAATAATGATGTTATTATTTAATTTGAAGGCCATTTAAAAAGAGGATAATTTGGTAGAAAATTAACAATATAACCCTTTTCCATTAAAATCCCAATTGATCCAAATATGCTATTACAATATTGTTGGTAATGGCTAAATGTACAGGTTGTGACATCTGTATTTAGACCCAACGTTAAATGTGGGCATGACACTTAGCCAATGTAATAGTTATCCTAACTAATGTGTTTTTTAAAAAAAAAAATAGTTGGGTTTTTCTGGCATGAAATTATGGGCATGACACATACAGTATTCATCAATACAAGTTCATGGTTATCAATTGTTAGTGTTTTAGTGTGCACATTGTAGCTTGGTTTCAAAAAAAAAATTAAAAAAAAAATTGTTAGTTGTGATTTTCCCTTCATGCTAAATTCAGGGCATTACATATTATATATATTTATATGTATTGGAAAAAGAAGTATAAGTGATTTTATAATTGAATATATTTATTTAATGTTTGATAATTACGATAGGTGCATGCAAGCACACGTAGTTAAATAGAAAGGATTAATTATTTTAATTGTGAAGTTGAATTAGTCGATATGAGTAGTTGTGAAAACTAAAGATTAAACATTTAGTTTTAATTGGTTGTAGAATTATTAATGAGAGTTATGCTTGAACATTATGGTTTTTATTTATAAGAGATTTTTTATTTTATTACAAGTATTTCTGTAATTGTGTATTGTGGGGGAATATTATTGCCGAGAAAATGTAAGTCTTCCAGAGATTGTAATTGTGGAAGGGTTGTTGTTCTATTATTCACCCTTTGAGATTTCCTTGGGTAGTGTACGTAGTTGGATTCAATATTGGACATCCATAGGGATGTGTTATCTTTGTGGATTGTTATTATCAGTTTTAGTGCACTGTCTACCTTTGGGTTGTAGGATGAGTTATTTTTTTGTCGATAGGGGAGTGGCTTTCAACAGTGGCTAGGACACAAAGTTGTCCCAAGATAACTCATGTGGAAGTCATTTTAATCAGTGGAAATTAAATAACCTATATTAGGGGAAAGGGTAGTTAATACATTTAACTTGATATTTAGCCTCGCTCATTGGCTCAATGGCTTTTGTTAGACTTGAGATGAGTTGGGAAGGCCTGGAATGGCAAGATTGTTATCTTGTCTTCTCAAAAAATAATCAATTCCATACTAGTGTGCATGTGAGGCTAGAGTTCACAAGAGGTTACTAGGATAACCCAAGATGGGGGCCGAGACCTAGGAAGATCTCCTTAGGATAACCAATGCAAACTTTGTGATGACACTCCTCCTATGACAATAGTCAGTTTGTATTATACAGTGGTTGTTCTTGATTTAGTGATTCTTGAAGCAATGTATCCCTATGCTTTGTATTTATTGGTACAGTATGGTTTTATACTTTTCCTATGTCTAGAGGTAGTAGGTTTGTCTTGGTTACCTATTACTATCTTCTAGTATGGGGGTTGGGCCTACAGGTACCACATGGCTGGGTGGTCTATACCTTACACTATTGGGTTTTCTCTTCATGTTCATGATAGCATGATCTTCTAGTTCGAGGAGCTCGTATATTTCTATGGATTTGTACTTCTCTTACATTCATTGTAACAGTGGGACACTATATATTTGTATTCCTTATTTGTAATCAAGAAGGTTTCCTTGAGTTGTAATTATAACATTATGTATGATCTATTCATTTTTGGATTAAATTGTATATATCATTTTAAGTGGTGTTGTATCTGTGGAAATATGTTCATTACATTTCCATGTTTAATTTATTATGCAATGGGTTAATGCTTGGTTGTATGTTGTTATCATGAGTTAATTCCATATACTATGTTTTAGAATAATTTTGTAAGTTTTGAAATTCACGTGTAGACACATTGGGTGGCCTAGAGGATGTATGTGTTAGAGTAGTTTACTTCACTCACCATTGTTACTCTTTCTAAGAAAAAAATTAGTTGTGCTTCCACAGTATTGCATCATCCTCTAGGTTGCGGGATGAGGTTTTACAATTAAGAAGCAAGCAACCCACCACGAGACAACCCTTTACATTTAAACAAGGATATTCAAATAATTGAAACCCAACACTGTGTTTCCCATTCACAAATTTTATTTTGTGCACTTTTTTTTCAATCAGCTGAAATTTAAACACAAAAATGTAATGTGTGATTTGGAAGACATTCATACTATTTTGTAACATTTCATGTTTCAAAACCCTGGGTGTTAAGAACCAAGAAACCCACCATGAGACAACCCTTTACATTTAAATAAGGAGATTCAAATAACTGAAACCCAGCATGGTGTTTCCCATTTACAATTATTTTTTGCACTTTTTTTTTCAATCTAGTGAAATTTAAACACAACAGTGGAATGCGTGATGTTAAAGACATTCATACGGTTTTGTAACATTCAATGTTGCGAAACCGTAGGTGTTAAGTAGCATGCAACCAACCATGACATGACCCTTGACATTTAAACAAGGATATTCACATAACCAAAACCAAACACTGTGTTTTCCAAATCACAATTATTTTGCGCACTTGTTTTTTCAATCGACTAAATTTAAAACACAACAATGGAAGGTGTGATTTGGAAGAATTTTTTATTGTTTTGTAACATTCCATGTTGCAAAACCATGGGTGTTAAGAAGCAAGCAACCTGCCATGAGACAACCCCTTACATTTAAACAAGGAGGTTCAAATAACTAAAACTGAACATTCTATTTTCCCAATTACAATTATTTTCTGCACTCTTTTTCAATCATGCAAAATTTATAAAGAACAATGGAATATGTTATTTTGAACACATTTATACTATTTTGTAACATGCCATGTTACTAAACTATGGATGTTAAGAAGCAAGCAACCCACCATAAGACAACCCTTTACATTTAAACAGGGAGATTCAAATAATAGAAACCCAACACCATGTTTCCCATTTACAATTATTTTTTGCACCTTTTTTTTCAATCGAGTGAACTTTAAACACAACAATGGAATGTGTGATTTTAAAGACATTCTTATGGTTTTGCAACATTCCATGTTGCAAAACCTTAGGTGTTAAGTAGCAAGCAACCCACCATGACACGACCCTTGACATTTAAACAAGGAGATTCACATGATAATTGACACACAATACTGTGTTTTACAAATCACAATTATTTTGTGCACTTTTTGTTTCAATCAACTGAAATTTAAACACAACAATGGAGTGTGTGATTTGGAAGAGATTCATACTATTTTGTAACATTCCATGTTGCAAAATCGTGGGTGTTTAGAAGAAAGCAACCCACCATGAAACAACCCTTTACATTTAAACAGGACATTCAAATAACTAAAATCCAACATTGTGTTTTCCCAATTACAATTATTTTCTGTACTTTTTTACAATCATGCAAAGCTTAAAAAGAACAATGGAATATGCGATTTTGAACACATTCATATTATTTTGTAACATGCCATGTTGCAAAACCATGGCTATTAAGAAGCAAGCAACCCACTATGAGACAACCCTTTACATTTGAACAGGGAGATTCAAATAACTAAAACTCAACACTGTGTTCTCCCATTTACAATTATTTTGTGCACTTTGTTTTCAATCGACTGAAATTTTAACACAACAATGGAATGTGTGATTTGGAAGACATGCATACTATCTTGTAACATTCCATGTTGCAAAACCGTGGGTGTTAAGAAGCAAGCAATTGACTATGAGACAACCCTATACATTTAAATAAGGAGATTCAAATAACAGAAACCCAACACTGTGTTTCCCATTTACATTTATTTTGTGCACCTTTTTTTTTAATTGAGTGAAATTTAAAAACAACAATGGAATGTGTGATTTGGAAGAAATTAATATTGTCTTCTAACATTCCATGTCGCAAAACCGTGGGTGTTAAGAATCAAGCAACCCACCATGAGACAACCAATTACATTTAAACAGGGAGATTCAAATAATTGAAACCCAACACCATGTTTCCCATTTACAATTATTTTGTGCACTTCTTTTTTCAATTGACTAGAATTAAAACACAACAATGGAATGTGTGATTTGGAAGAAATTCATATTGTCTTCTAACATTCCATGTTGCAAAACCGTGGGTGTTAAGAATCAAGCAACCCACCATAAGACAACCATTTACATTTAATCAGGGAGATTCAAATAATTGAAACCCAACACCATGTTTCCCATTTACAATTATATTGTGCACTTCTTTTTTCAATTGACTAGAATTAAAACACAACAATGTAATGTGTGATTTGGAAGAAATTCATATTGTCTTCTAACATTCCATGTTGCAAAACCATGGGTGTTAAGAATAAAGCACCCACCATAAGACAACCATTTACATTTAAACAGGGAGATTCAAATAATTGAAACCCAACACTGTGTTTTTCAAACCACAAGTACTTTTTGCACTTGATTTTTTCAATCATTTGAAAGTTCAACATAACAATGAAATGTGTGATTTTGAACAAATTTATAGTGTTTTTCAACATGCTATGTTGCAAAACCGTGGGTGTTAAGAAGCAAGCAACCAACCATGAGACAACCCTTTATATTTGAGTTGGGAGATTCATATAACTGAAACCCAACATTGTGTTTTCCCTATTGCAATTATTTTCTAGATTTATTTTTTAATGATGCAAAATTTAAACACAACAATAGAATGTGTGATTGAGAAGACATTCATATTGTCTTGTAACATTCCATGTTGCAAAACCATGGTTGTGAAGAAGAAAGCAACCCACCATGAGACAACCCTTTACATTTAAACATGGAGATTCAAATAACTGAAACCCAACACTGTGTTTCCCATTGACAATTATTTTGTGCACTTTTTTTTTTTAATCAACTAAAATTTAAACACAACAATGGAATGTGTGATTTGGAAGACATTCATATTGTTTTGTAACATTCCATTATGAAAAATTGTGGTTGTGAAGAAGCAAGTGACCCACCATGAGCCAACCCTTTACATTAAAAGATGGAGATTCAAACAATTGAAACCCAACATTGTGCTTTCCCAATTACAATTATTTTCTACACATTTATTTTCAATCATGCAACATTTAAACAAAACAATGGAATATGTGATTTCAAAGACATTCATAATGTCTTGTAACATTTCATGTTGCAAAACCGTGGGTGTTAAGAAGAAAGAAACCCACCATGAGACAACTATTTACATTTAAACAAGGAGATTCAAATAACTGAAACCCAACATTGTGTTTTCCAAATCATTTTTTTTTTTTGCACTTGATTTTTTCAATCATATGAAAATTTAACACAACAATGGAATGTGTGATTCCGAAGACATTTATACTATCTTGTGACATTCTATGTTGCAAAACTGTAGGTGTTATTAATCAAGCAAGACAACCCTTTACATTTGAACAGGGAGATTCAAATAATTGAAACCCAACACTATGTTTTCCCAATTGCAATTTTTTTATACACTTTTTTCTTTCAATGGTGTGAAATTTAAACAAGATTAGAATGTGTGATTTTGAAGACATTGATACTGTCTTGTAACATTCCATGTTGCAAAACCGTGGGTGTTAAGAATGAAGCAACCCACCATGAGACAACCCTTTACATTTGAACTGGGAGATAAAAATAACTGAAACCCAACACTATGTTTCCCATTTAAAATTATTTTGTCTACATTTTTTTTCAATGGTGTGAAATTTAAACACAACAATGGAATGTGTGATTTTGAAAACACTCATACTGTCTTGTAACATTCCATGTTGCAAAACTATGGGTGTGAAGAAGCAAGCAACCCACCGTGAGACAATCCTTTACATTTAAATAGAGAGATTCAAATAACTAAAACCCAACATTGTGTTTCTCATTTATAATTATTTTGTCCATATTTTTTTTCAATCGAGTGAAATTTAAACACAACAATTGAATGTGTGATTTGGAAGACATTCATACTATTTTGTAACATTCCATGTTACAAAACCATGCATGTTAAGAAGCAAGTAACCACCATGAGCCAACCCTTTAAATTAAAATAGTGAGATTCAAATAACTAAAACCCAACATTGTGTTTTCCCAATTACAATTATTTTCTGCACTTTTTTTCAATCATGCAACATTTAAACATAAAAATGGAATATGTGATTTCAAAGACATTCATAATGTCTTGTAACATTTCATGATGGAAAACCATGGGTGTTAAGAAGCAAGCAACCCACCATGAGACAACCATTCACATTTAAACTAGGAGATTCAAATAACTAAAACTCAACACTGTGTTTTCTAAATCATAATTATCTTTTGCACTTGATTTTTTCAATCATGTAAAAGTTCAACACAACAATGGAATGTGTGATTTTGAAGAAATTCATACTATCTTATAAAATTCTATGTTGCAAAACCGTAGGTGTTAAGAATCAAGCAACCTACCATGAGACAACCCTTTACATTTTAAAAAGGAGATTCAAATAACTAAAACCCAACACTATGTTTTCCCAGTTGCAATTATTTTGTGCACTTTTTTCTTTCAATGGTGTGAAATTTAAACACAACATTGGAATGTGTGATTTTGAAGACATTCATACTATCTTGTAACATTCCATGTTGCAAAACTGTGGGTGTTAAGAATGAAGGAACCCACCATGCGACAACCCTTTACATTTAAACAAGGAGATTCAAATAACTGAAACCCAACACTATGTCCCATTTACAATTATTTTGTCAACATTTCTTTTTTCAATGGTGAGAAATTTAAACACAACAATCGAATGTCTGATTTCAGAGACATTCATACTGTCTTGTAACATTCCATGTTGCAAAATTGTGGGTGTTAAGAATCAAGCAACCCACCATGAGATAGCCCTTTACATTTAAACAAGGAGATTAAAGTAATTGAAACCCAACATTTTGTTTTCCCAATTATAATTATTTCCTACACCTTTTTTTCAATCATGCAAAATTTAAACACAATAATGGAATATGTGATTTTGAATGCATTTATAGTGTTTTGTAAGATTCCATGTTGCAAAACCGTGGGTTTTAACAAGCAAGCAACCCACCATGAGACAACCTTTACATTTAAACAAGGAGATTCAAATAAATGAAACCCAACATTGTGTTTCCCATTATAATTATTTTGTGCACTTCTTTTTTCAATCGACTGAAATTTAAACACAACAATGGAATGTGTGATTTGGAAGAAATTCATATTGTTTTGTAACATTCCATGTTGCAAAAGCATGGCTGTTAAGAAACAAGCAACCCACCATGAGACAACCCTTTACATTTAAACAAGGAGATTCAAATAACTAAAACCCAACACTATGTTTCCCATTTACAATTATTTTGTGTACTTCTTTTTTCAATTGAATAAAATTAAAACACAACAATGGAATGTGTGAATTTGAAAATATTTATATTGTTTTGTAACATTCCATGTTGCAAAACTGCGGGTTTTAAGAAGCAAGGAACCCACCATGAGACAACCCTTTACATTTAAACAAGGAGATTCAAATAACTAAAACCCAACACTGTGTTTCCCATTCACAATTATTTTGTGCACTTTTTTTTTCAATGAACTAAAATTTAAACACAAAAATGGAATGTGTGAATTTGAAGACATTCATATTGTTTTGTAACATTCCATGTTGCAAAACTGTCGGTGTTAAGAAGTAGGCAACCCACCATGAGACAACCCTTTACATTTAAACAAGGAGATTCAAATAACTGAAACCCAGCACTGTGTTTCCCATTCACAATTATTTTGTCCACTTTTTTTTCAATCAACTGAAATTCAAACACAACAATGGAATGTGTGAATTTGAAGACATTCATAATATTTTGTAACATTCCATGTTGCAAAACCGTGGGTGTTAAGAAGCATGCAACCCACCATGAGACAACCCTTTACATTTAAACAAGGATATTCAAGTAACAGAAACCCAACACTGTGTTTCCCATTCAAAATTATTTTGTGCACTTTTCTTTTCAATAAAGTGAAATTTAAACATAAAAATGGAATGTGTGATTTTTAAGACATTCATACTTTTTTGTAACATTCCATGTTGCAGAACCATGGGTGTTAAGAAGCAAGCAACCCACCATGAGAGAACCCTTTACATTTAAACAAGGAGATTCAAATAACTGAAACCCAACACTGTGTTTTCCATTCACAATTATTTTGTACACTTTTTTCTTCAATCAACTGAAATTTAAACACAACAATGGAATGCGTGATTTTGAAGACATTCATACATTTAAACAAGGACATTGATGAAATTAAAATACTCCACATTTTATTTCCCAATTTCAAATTAAAATTACTTGTAAAACCCTCTGCTTTCAACCAAATTACCCCCCACCTCGATTTGGTCGGTATTCTCCTCCAAGTCATTTGCACACACTTAGACCTTCAGCTTTCCCTTTCAATATACAAACTATAAACAAATAGTATTTTCACATGTCTCGAAATTGAAAAGGCTCTGAAAAGGCCCACATCATTCATTCCTTTCCACTTTTCCCACACCAAACAAAAGAAGCTTGTCGAGAAAGCTTATCCACCAGCCTTTTTCCCCCTGCAACAGGTGGGAAAACCCAACTGACAAAGCCGTTAACTCCTACATAACCATCATTGGACGTCTCATCTCGTCTATTGCTTTACTTGGTCATCGCTTGTCTAGCAGGCCCCACCCTATGACGTCTCGTCATGTTATGCATGTTCCATGTATGTTGTTATGCATATTTTCCATGTGTTTTTTTATGTACATAGGTGCTTTTTGTCTAGTAGTTATCCGGCTCCACTTTTAGCATATGGTTTTTCCTTTTTAATTTTATTTTGTAGGATTAAAATGCTGACCAACGTGAATCCAACCATGAGGTTCATTTGGTTTCAAGAAGCCATCTATGAAATTCTCCATACAAAACCCTCATTTGAATGCACAACCAAGAAACCCTATTTTTCCTTAAATATATTACACCCCAAATTTGCAAACAACCCATAAAAGCAACAAACACAAAACCCTCAGATTTGCAATAAAACACCTACAAAACCCTCATATCTTTCCATTGTCTTTCATTCTCTCATGGAACCTAGGGTTATCCAATCCACATATAATGCTTTGATACCACTTGTAAGGAAACTTCCAGCCTTATAATGACAATTTCCACATAATCCAAAAGAGATAACAATCCAAATAAGTGCTCAATATGAACATGCAAGAGAATAGACAACATATCCATGAAAGATGACACAAGATATACCCTAGGAAAACCATCAAGAGGGAATAAAATAGCCTCCAAAGGAATCCACTCTCCATGCAAGAGGTTTTGGACTTGATCAGATAGAATCCTTGGTTGAAGCAACCGTCCCCACCCAACCTAGGCCCCTACTATTCGAAGGCTTCCCCAACTTGGAATGACAGATGGGAGTGGCATCAAATTCTCTCTTTTCATTCCCTATGGTTCATCAACACCAATGCTCTTCAACTCCCCAACTAGGTGGATTATTCATTCACTCGACCACATCCATGCCCCCCCCTCTATATAGTTGAAACTAGGGAAGGATATTCTTTTTTGTTGGATAATTTGGGCCATGAGACAACTTTGTCTGGATGGTTTGGAAGGATCCTCAATAATAAATGGGAGGGGGTGGGTGGTGGGGTAGATAGGGACATGTTTCTCCTTCCAAGGTCATCAAATTATGATACATTCATTGAACCACTTCCCAACATTGTGTGCTAAACTAGTTGTTGTGCTTGGGGAACTCAAATTCAGTAATGAAAACCCATTACAATACATCTATAGATACTCCATGAACACTTCTAAAGCACAAGCTATCCATGCATTCCATGTGACCAAGCATGAATATACACATCCCATGCCATGCTTCAAACCCTCACATGTGCACAAGCTCAACCTTCTAACCTGCAATAAACTCTCCAACCCAAAACAACTACCATTGTGGTTGCTTTTATAGAAACAAGATCCCACAAAACCACCAAGTCGTATTACATAAACCATGTGCCCAAAACCATGAACTTACAATATCATGTAACCCCACATTTAATATTGGGTACTTTATTATATTTTATTATTCGTAATATTAAATAATTACATTTAATAATTAAGTCTCAATGTTACATACAACATAAAGTGGCCCCAACATTATAACTCCTAGTGATGCACGCCCATCTAGGTACCCCTAGGTGCACCACACACATAATAATAAATATAATATTATAAGCATTATGCAAGATGTACAACACCTAATCCTAACATACTTTGCGTATATCCCTTCAACAAAATGATATAACATGTATCAAATCTTATGCGCTTTCATTTTTTATTTCAACTAAATTCATGTTGATGTAAGAACATGGAGATCAAGATATCGTCAACAGATAAAGAATTTTTTTTTAGAGAAGTAGATATTAACTTATGGAGCAACCAAAGAGCCCAAAGAGCTTCCATAATGCATTACAAAGCCTAAAATAAGATAATATTGACTTTCAACCCTTAGGTGAGTCAACCTTAATGGAGATCTAATTATTTTCCTTATGATTGAGGATGGGGTAAATCAGATTGAAATGCACTTTTGGGAGATAAATGAAATATACTAAATGAATTCAATTATGCAATGTAATACTTGAATCATCAATTTAAAGCCTTAAACTATTAGAATCAACAAACCTCTAGTAGATCTGAGAAGGTTAGGATTTTATGCACCTATCACCAAAAGTCTTTGCTGAGTGTCATCCTGGGACAAATTCACCCTAGGGAAAATGTGTCTTGCTTCAAAAATCCAAAGTCTATTTTGACAGTCCTCTGCTCTTGGATCTACACTCTCAATTCCTCTAGATCTCAAATTTAGAAAGTCAGAATTAAATTCTATAATTCAGTTTCCATGGCTTGAAAACATCGATGACAACATTGACAACTTTGCCAAATTGCACTTTTGAACAATCTTCAACCATTCTTCACGTATAAATCTATTAAAAAAGAGAGGGAAATTTTTTATTTTTGGTGAATGGGGGTTTACCTTTTTCAAACCACATTTTGGTAATTAAAACTTGGAATCAAATAAAACATGAATGGAGAGAATGATGAATGAACAATGCTATGTTGCAACTCACCAAACTATTTAATGGAGATCCTTAGAGGATTGAATTCTTAAAAAATCTCCAAGGTCTTGATCTTGGATTAAATTACTTGATTGTATGTTGATCTTGATGCTTGAATTGATTCTTAAATGCTTGAAACCTACATAACAATGTTAGCTCCAAAAACATGCATAAATGAAGAGATAGCATTTACATGATGATTTAGATCTTGAATGTTGATATAGAAGACTGATGAATCTACTCTTGAACACCATTTATAATAATATTTTCTCTTGTGGAAGTTACCTTTTCTATTCTATATATTGAATTGATAAAAATATGTTGTATTTATAGGTAATTTTCTAATTTCCTGAAAATTAAGCATCAAAAGTCAATAATTGCAAACTGAATTTGAATCATAAAAATGTTGCCAAAAACATATTAAAATTTGGGTTCCTAAACTTATGGAGGACCCATTCACCCTTGGGAGAATGCATTCTAGGACCTAAATCCAAGATAGTCCAATTCTAAGGAAATTTAATTAATGTTTGCAATTATTTAATACAAGTTACCCTTTCAGAAAATTGGATTAATTAGGCTTTGAAATCCATAATTGGGCCAATTAGAGACTTAATTATGTATAATTATTTAAGGTACTCAAACATAGTGTGAAAATGTAAAGGATTACATTTTTTGACACTACAATTTTTAACTTCTATCTTAGATCACTTGCAAGCAGTAAGGGTTAAGCAGACATCAAACAGTGCAGCAAGGAATAGTCAAAGAGATTACATTTTATAGGAATTATCTATTCCATTGAATGTAATTGAGATTGGTAGATGATTACATACTATCAGTTGATTTAGAGCATGGAATGGGGAATATCTACTTGAGGATATGGAGTGATGGAAGGATCCCATTAACAATTCCTCAAGCCACCCTTTTGGAACATTTCATCTCTAAAACAACTTGAGCACAAATTATTCCAACTATCTAGACAGTGAGATATCTTGGAAGAGCATTGAGGTGAAATAGCAAGTTCAACTACAAATCAATGAATTTGGAAAAGTGCTAGAAAGGAACATGGTTAGAATTTGATTGAGTTTTTTGGAAGATTTGAAAATGCTATGATTTTCCTCAAGGATACAAGTAAGAAAAAGTTAAATGTATCAGAAAATTTCTCAAGGAATTTGGTGAAGTGAGATTTATCTAAAGCATTCTATTTTTTTCCTAAAATGATGTAATGATTATAAGTCTTCTCCACCTTTTACTATAACTCAATATGAGAACTTATAGATCCTATTACCCAATGAATAACCAATTATTCATCTACAAAGGATGATTTTTCGTATCTATCATAATCCTAAACTTCCATCTACAAAATTACTTATCATGTTCCTAAACTTGCATTGATATATAATTAGTAGGTGACTTGATAAATAATTGAGATCTTGTTATTTGCATGATTTCCATGATAACATTAGATCAAAGAATCATTGTATATGAACTCAATCTAAGAAACTAAGGTTATTTTGCTTAGCCATGCCAATCTCCTATAGCGTTAGATTATTTTTGGCATGTTTATGTTGAGAAAGGATGATTCAGATAACCTGATAGGGATTTACTTAATGCATATGTTGACAATCCTTACAAAAGGTTAAATGGCTAAGAAACTAAAGAATGGGGGCATCAATATGATAGAGAAGTAGGTTTGCAACAAAAAATGGAACCATAATAAAAGTAGACAATATTCTTAATCGATAATGGAACTAGATATGCCGATAGAAGAGAGGTAAGGTATACTATTACATACATGTGTAGTGCTTCCCTCTAAATCTTAGCATAGATTTCGTTAGCTTCCTTTTGCCTATTCCTCCATTCTTTTATCCTTCCTTCTTCCTCCTTTCTAAAAGACTGATGAATTCTCCTTTTTAAAGAGCAGAGGTAAGTACTCCCTATTCCACTATTCAAGCCATGATTCTAGTGCTAGAATCCATTGTAGTTCTTTCTTGTAACTAAAGTGGGAAGATTCAATTTCCTCACTCCCTCCATTACACTAAAATGATGGACTATTATAATGCTTGAGTGATTTATTTTTTCACTACCAAGTCATGGTTCAAAACATAAATACTAATTTATACCATTAGAGTAATGTAATGGAATATTAACTGAAATTCCATTTAAGTTTTCTTTTTCCAATTAAATTAGATTCATCCAAATATCACAATTTTATCGTAATCTATAAATTTACTTATATTATTTATCTAAAATCCTAAATCAATACACAATTGATTTAACTTAATTCTAAAAATTATAGTCATTAAATTACTAATATCAAAATAAAATCAATTTATAATTATTCAAAGTGAGGAGGTTGTGACATTCTCTCCCCTTACATTGTGCATCATCCTAATGCACTTAAAACAATAACCCAAAATTAGAAGTAAGATAATATTCTTAAGGAAAAAATTTCAAAACGAAAAAGGAAATAATTGTTGCATTTCATCTATAGCTTCCCATGTAGCATTTTCTTCATCATACCAATTCCACTACACCTTGCATTGGTTAACCTCTCTATTTTGCAAGCAATATTGGTGTCTCTTCAAGATTCTATATGGCTCTACTATTATTCTCCCTGGATCCTAAACCTATAATGTATTCCAATTTAGAATTATTTTTTCATTAGGTGAACATATCTCTTAAGAAGTCAAATATGGAAAATATCATGGATACAACTTAGTTTGGAGGTAGGGCCAACTGATAAGAAACCGGGTTTATTTTATCTAAAATTTCATAAGGTCCAAAATAATGAGATGCCAACTTAGCCTTTTTCCTAAAACTTATGGAAATCTTGTGAGGTCAAACTCTTACAAACACCTTTTAACCTACACTAAACTCTCTTTGAGATCTATTCATATCTACATAGCTCTTTTTTCTATGTGATGATTTCTTTAATCTCTTTCTTATTTCCTTAGTTTGTATTTCTATTTCCTTTAACATGTCAAGAACAATTATTATTCTATCTTCAAGTCTTTCCCAACTAAAAGGTGTTTGAAAAGTTCTACCATATAGTTCTTCGAAAGGAGCCATTCCCAATGAAGATTGGAAAGTATTATTATAAGAAAATTGTGCTAGTGTAAGATATTCTACCCATTTTGTTTGTTGTCCCATGTAGTACATCCAAAGTAGACCATAAACAATCTAATTATCTATTTTTTTTTTCTTATTAGTCTCAGGATGGTGAGTTGAACTAAAATTTAGTTGTGTTCCCAAATCTAATTGTAGAGTTATCCAAAACCTTGAAGTGAATCTAACATCTCTATCTAATATGATTTTCTCAAGAATTCCATGTAGTCTAAATATTTCCTTACATAAAATTATTTTCTAAGGTAGGGGCATCATCAATTAAATTTATTTTTATGAAGTGAGCCACCTTAGTGAGCTTATCAATTACCACAATAATTGCATTATGTCCATAATGTGTCATAGGTAATCCTTATATAAAGTCCATACTAATAACCTGCATCTATGATGAGGTATGTCATGAGGTTGTAATAATCATTTTTAAATGATTATGTTCTACCTTCACTCTTTGTCATTACAAACACTTTGCTACATAAAGTACAATGTCCACTCTAATACATTGCCAAAAATATAATTTCTTTAGATCTAAGTAAATTTTATTTACCCCAAGATGTCCTAAATAAGATGTATTATGGCCTTCTGATAAAATTATATTCCTTAATTCACTTTAGTTGGGAACATAGATTCTATTATTCAATTGTAGTAACTTATCTTCATCAAGGACATATCCTAAAACCTTTGTATTAGTTGGATGATTTTCCAAAGTTAATTTGACTTCCTCATGTACCATGGGTCATATTTATGTCCCTCCATCACTTGCTCCTTGAAAGAAGTTTTGAAGGTTGCTATGTTCATCAAGTGTCTTCTCCTCCTCAAAGCATCTGCTACCCTATTTTCTTTTCCCTCAATATACTCTATTTCAAAATCATATTCATTTAAGAATTATAACCATCCCCTTTGGATAGCATTTAGGTGAGGTTGATTTAAGATATATTTTAGTCCCTGATGATCTATTTTTAATTCAAAGGGTTTTCCTAGTAAGAAGTGCCTCCATTTTTGTAGAGCATGAACAATGGCCACTAACTCCAAGTAATGAGGGGCATAGTGTACCTCTTGAATTTTTAATTTCATAGATTTGTAAGCCACCACACCCTCATTTTGAATAAGTATTCCTAATCCTTCAATTGAAGCATTTGTTACAACTAAAAAATGTTCATTTAGGTTGAGAGTAGGTTTAAAATAGGTGAAGAAGCTATTTTTTCTTTTAGGATTTAAAATGCCCTGTAACTTTGTCTATTCCACGCAAAAAAATATTCTTTCTTTGCAATGAAGTAATAGGACTTGTAATTTTAGAGTATCCTTCTAGAAATATCTTGTAATATTGTGCTAGAACATTTTTAGGAGTTGGCCACTCCACTATTTCATAAATTATCTTCTTTAAATCCACTACAATTCATTCCTTGAATATGGTACACCCAAGATAATGAATATCATTTTCAAAGAAACCACTTTTTGATAATTTTCCATATAATTTATGTTCACTCAACCTTTGCAAAACTATTTGAAGGTGTATTAGATGTTCTTCATTTTTGAAATAAATTAAAATTTCATTCAAATATACCAAGAAAAAAAATTCTAAGTATTCATAGAACACAATTCATCAAGTTCATAAAGGCATTTAGAGCATTTGTCACTCCAAATGGTACAACTATAAATTCATAATTCCCATATCTCATTCTAAATGTTATTTTTTGAATATTATCTTCTTTGATTCAATGATTATGGTGCCCTAAGCATAGGTCTATTTTGGAAAATATTGTTTCCCCATTCATTTGATCAAAATATCCTTAATGCATGGAAATGAGTACCTATTCTTTATGATGACCTTGTTTAGCATTCTATAGTAAATTCATATCCTTAAGGTTCCATCCTTGTTTTTAAAAAATAAATCTAGTTCTCCCCAAGGGGATACACTTGGCCTTTTCAATCTCTTATCTAAAATTTCTTCCAATTGCATCTTGAGTTCTATTAATTTAGTTGTATTCATTAGATATGGTTCGCTTCATACAGGCTAAGCTCCTAGCATTATATCAATAGAAAATTAAATTTCTCTTAGGGGGTAAACTAGATAATTCTTCTAGAAATACGTCCTTAAATTCTTGAAGAAAGAATGAATTCTCAAATGTTGGAGTATTTTCATTTTCCTTTTTATCTAGGAAAACCATAAAAATTTGAACCCCCTTCTTCCTTTAGTTCATTAATTGCATGGTTGAAATTGTTTCCATATTTATGGGTCTAAATTTCCCTTCAATTTTGACCCTTCTTCCTTCATTATCCAAGCACTCTACCAATTTTTGGTAAAAATCTATATTAGCTTGATGATCTGTTACCCAACTCATGTAATGCCCCGTCTTAATAACCTAAGAATGTTGCATAAGTGATATAAAAGTGTAATAATTTTTTATTTTTTTTAAAGTATTAATATTATGTTAGATAGTTGCATACACTCTTAGGTTAAATGACGTTACACTACTTTAAGTTTTCCATAAGCGACTTAAGTACTTCGCATTGCACTTATTAAATCATAACATAAAGTAAACATTGCATAATAATAAATTTTCCATTCAAGATTTAATAAAGTACAAACTGTTTTCCATACATTGCATTGATAAGATATTACATTGCTCATCCATCTGATGAGGTAGTTCAAACAACAAATTCATTTCAATTACATTGATCACCTCTTATAAAATTCAGGGATGTTTTCAAATACATGTTTACAATATACAATGACGAAAATATAGAGGAAGTCCATGTGCGAGCTCTCTATCCATGAGGCGCTCAATGCTACGATCAAACTGGGGACCCAATGGAGTAAGGTGCACGTTCCACCCAACCATGTGGTACCCGTAGGTCCACCCCCCGTGCTAGGAGATAGTAATAAGGCTACCTAGACCTAATCTACTAACCCTAGACACTAGTACAAACACACTATTGGTTACATTGCTTCCAGATTTTGACAATTGATTGAAACACAAATACAAGGTTTAACTGTTATTCTAGGTGGAGTGTCATCACAACGATGCAATGGTTACCCTGGTGTTTCTTCCTAGGTCCCGGCCCCCAATCTTTGGGTTACCCTGGTAACCTCTTACGAAACCCGGCCCCTATTGCATACAGTTGCGGAAATCAAATGTCCCTTAAGGTAACAAGACATCGATTTTGCCATTCCAGGCCTTCTCAACTTATACTCATATCTGTAGTAGCTTAAGAGTCATAAGCGAGGCATGCATATCTTGTTACAAATTTTAATATCTATCTAATGTGTTATTTAGTTATCACTGACTTAATTAACTAGTTGTAAGTTACCCTGACACCACTTTGTGTGTCGGCCCTTACAATTAGCCACTCCCCTAAACATAATACGGGAATCTAGGTTTTTTTTCTTTCTTCTAGGGTATACAAAGTGTACATATAACCAAAATCTCTAAGAAGACCAAACATGATCAAACGTACAACAATCAATGATCACAACACAGGTGTTAAACACCAAGCAATAGCCATGTACACATCCCTAGACTACACAAGAAACTTAAACTTAACAAGCACAATTTCCCATTTTACCAGTTGATCTGGAAGACTTGATTATTAAAGACATTCCCCTTTTTCCCAATTCTCGAATTAAAATATCTTGAAGCAAATACAATTCTACCTTTTGGATATACTAAATCCATTCATTTTAGTCAAGAATCACAATATTCAAATCAATCATAATTAAAACAAATCTTTTCTAATGCAACTAAGAAATTGTTTTATTTAAATATTTCCTGACTCTACAACTTCATATTAAAATAAATTCTATATTTCACATCTTTTCATTCCACATGCAATGTAATATAGAAATTACAAAATTAGTTTTCTACAACTCAATAATTCACTTTCCTACCAATTTATTTTTATAAAAATATATACACAAAAGAGAAAAACTATTATAAATCTATAATTCTAATTCCCACACAAATATATTCTTATTTATATATTCAAAAAAACTTTATATATATATTTTTTTATCTCAGCAAATAATTAATTTAATAACTATATAATATATGTATTAATGCATATAATATATTATAATATATTTCTAAATATATTATATATATTATATAAATTAAACATATATTATAAACCACATAATAAAAAAACATAAAAGAGAATTTAAAAAAAAAAGAATTTACAAATTATTAACACTGTTTAAACAGGGCCCGGCTGCCCACACAGCCGAGCCCTCCATGGAAGGGCACGGCTGTGCCGACAGCGCCGACGCTGCCTGTGAAGGCAGCGCTGGGCGCTGCCCACACAGCCGCCTCCCCCATGGAGGACGGCCGTGGGGGTAGCCCCCTGCGGCTATCTCCAATAAAAAACCCCTGTTTAAATGAAATTTCGATGTGAAATTTCATGCATTTAACTATTTTCAAATATTAAATTCCGTACGAATTTTTGACGGAAATTTTGATCTAAAAATTCACAAATTAAATCTCTTCATTTTATATATATATATATATACATATATATATATATGTATATATATATAAAATTTTCAACAATAATTCAAATACTGTGTTAATATAAATTTCAGGCATGGGTTTTCTAAAACAGATTGAGCAAATTTCTGTGTTTTAACAAATTCTTTTCACCAGATTTTCCCCAAAAAACATCTGAGAAAAATTCCATTTAGTATTTTAATTTCATAAAGAATTTCTCAATCAATTTCACAGCAGATTTTCAACTGAACAAAAAAATATATATTTTGACAGAAAATTCATCTGGAATTTATCAAAATTTTCTTTTCTTTTGGGAATTTCTACTGTACATATTGTAATAAATTATCTTAAGAAAAATACAGTAAAACAAGAAATCTTAGATTTTCTCAAGTTTTCTTCTTTTGTTTAAAAGACACAATTTTCATAATAATAATAATAATAACAAGAAAAATACATGTGTTTCCTTGCTAAAAATCTCTGTAGCCTTTGAAGCCTCTGTTTCCTGTAACCTCCAAATCTTTCCGAGAAACCAAATCCAGAATCACCAACCACCAAGATCTTTTGAAAGATCCTCCACCAAAAGATCTCCCACAAATATACAACCCCAGAGGAAATGACAAATCCTCTAAGAATATTACCAGAAAATTCACAGTCCAAGGATATTTTTTTTTAACAAGTGCCCTGATAATTTCCCCGTGAGGAAATTGAATAGCCTCTGTCAATTTTCCCGAGATCCACAATAACCTCCCCGTAACCAAATTCCAACAACCTCATAAAAGCCCTGGCACACTTGTCGAGAAGAGGTTATCAAAAATATCTTCTCTCTCGGCAAATTTTGCCAATTAAATTTTTTTTTCATGCAAATAGATATTTATTTAAATTTAAAATTTGAAAATCAAATCTTCAAACCACATGCATTTTATTTAATTTTTATTTTTCTAATATTCTAATTTATTTAAATAAAATATAATTTATGCACTTAATAATTTAATCTAATTAATTAATTTATTTAATTAAATAGTTAAATCCTTTTAAGACCAACTATTTAACTAATTAAACTAACTAATGTATTAAATAATCAAGTAAATAAATTTCAATTATATTTAAATATTAATTTAATAACAATAAATAAAGCACAATAATTAACATTAAAAATAACCAACATTTACCTTTTCAAAACGATTTAACCAACAGAACACATTACAAAACAACCTATGACCCAAACTAAAAACTGACTAAGTACTATGACCAAGGTTAAAGATTGGACTAGGATAAACCTAACTACTATCTCCCATTCAACATTTTCCATTGAGTCTTGACACGCTCAGACCTGATTACACAGGTGGAGTCGGTGTCATGTACCTGCAAATCCTGCAACCAAGAAAACAACGTACATACATGTATATATATAAAACATTAAACAGGCACACCATGCAGAGAAAATCACAGATATCGCAGGGCACTCGCAAGCGAGTGATGCGATTCTGTTCTCCACACCAATACACTCACAAAAGACTGACTCAATAAATATTGTTAGTCCATCATAAACATGTGCATATCCATAAACAACTGAAAGTAAACATCTACACTAAATCAAATCATGTCTGAAAGCAATAAACATCACACAGAGTATCATCATGTCACACAATAATCCATCATCGCTCAAAACCAACGATCCAAGTATCCAACAAAACAACATAAGTCTCACAGTATGAATAAGTATCAACAGAAAACATAAGCATAAACGGAGGGGTACTACATCCTCCCCCCCTAGGATCAGGCTTGCTCCTGAAAGCCTGCAAATAGATAGGGATAAAGTTCCCTCATGTGTGTCGCATCCTCCCAGGTAGCCGAAGCCTCATAGCTTGGATCCCATTGGACCCTCACCTGATCAACGTCTCGACCCCTGAGACCGAGCGTCCGGTGCTGAAGAATGGCCACGGGCTCCAAAGCCAGCTGCCCGTCCTCTACCTGTAACGCATTCCAATCAAGTACATGAGATATGTCGGGATGATATGGTCTAAGTACTTACACATGAAAAACATCATGAATACGAGACAAACTGGGTGGTAAGGCGAGTCGATATGCCACGGGACCAATTCTCTCTAAGATCTCGAATGGCCCTATGAAACGAGGTGCAAGCTTAGAGCCTTTTCCATAACGGATTGGAATCTTTCGTGGTCGCACTCGAAGAAACACTCTATCACCAACAGCGAACTGTCGATCAATCCTATGTGCATCGGCATACTTCTTTTGCCTATCCTGAGCTGCAATCAAATGCTCTCTAATATGGTCAACCTGTTGCTCCATGTCACGAAGCATCTCAGGTCCTAATAATACTCTATCCTCTAGTCGATCCCAACTCAAAGGAGTTCGACAAGGACGACCGTATAATGCCTGATATGGTGGCATACCTATGGAACTCTGATATCCGTTGTTATAAGCGAATTCTACTAAGTACAAATAATCCTCCCAACGTGATTGTTGGTCCATTACGTACATCCTAAGCATATCCTCTAATATTTGGTTAACTCTTTCAGTTTGACCATCAGTTTGAGGATGATAGGCTGAACTAAAGTTCAACTGTGTACCTAATGCACATTGCAAGGAAGTCCATAACGCTGAAGTGAAAATAGGATCTCTATCCGATATGATCCTACGAGGAATTCCATGTAATCTAACGATATCCTCCATGAATATCCTAGCTACAGACGAAGCATTATATGATGAACGTACAGGTGAAAAGTGAGCTACTTTAGTCAAACGGTCAACAGTTACCATAATGGCATCATGTCGACGTGATGACGTAGGTAACCCAACAATAAAATCAATGGATATAATATCCCATTTCCATTCGGGAATGAGATGTGGCTGCAATAATTGAGCAGGATGATGATGCTCAGCTTTAACTCGCTGGCATTCAAGACATCTCGATACAAAGTCAGCAATATCACATTTCATACCAGGCTAGAAATACAACTGCCTAAGATTGGCGTGCATTTTCTTGACACCTGGATGAGCTGAATACAGAGCTCGATGAGCTTCAGTCATGATTAATGTATGAAGACTCTCTACATGAGGTACATAAATGTGACCTAAATGTCGTAATATACCATCTGATTCTAGGACATAACCTTCAAATCGACCCTCTAAAGGTCTACCTGATTCAATCTCTGACTTCACTTCCTAATATAATCTATCAGTAGGAAGTGCAGCTACTATTTGACCTCTCAAACCTACTTCAAGAGTAGTAGCAGAGATCTCATGTCTACGTCGGCTAAGAGCGTCAGCCACTACGTTCTCTTTGCCTTGAACATACTTTACTTCAAAATCATACTCACACAAGAACTCCATCCACCGTCTTTTCCTTGCATTCAAGTTAGGTTGCGTAAAAATATATTGCAAACTACGGTGATCGGTATGAAGTTCAAAGCGATGACCTAACAAGAAATGCCTCCAACGAACTAATGCATGCACTACTGCAGCTAGTTCTAGGTCATGAGTAGGATAATTTAATTCGTGGTCCTTGAGTTTGCGAGACTCATAGGCAACCACACGCCCATCTTGCATCAAGACTGCTCCCAAACCCTCTAAAGATGCATCTGCACAAACTACAAAATCCTTAGTAGGATCAGGAACAATAAGTATTGTAATGCCCGCCTTGCAAACCCCAGAGAACACACACACAATGCGAATAATTTTTTTTTTAAATAATTAAATTAAACATGTAACAACACTTAACCATAATTCACATAGCACATTACATCACATTAACACACTTAGTTCTCTGGGGCACGTGAGGTACATCGCAACAACTAACCAGAAATAAAAATAAAGATTACAACAATATCATTTATAATGATAACCAAGGATAAGGATACATCCAATAACCATGATGCGAGAATATTAATCATCGCATAATTACATCCATGATACATCTCTTAATAGAGTTACAAATGAACCTAACTATTACATCATTGATATAATATTACATTACAATTTTCTTTGCTAACTGAATTACATTGAATTTCCCAACAAGGGGGATTGATACAAGAATAAAGAAATAAGAAGTACAAATGTTCACTGGTACAACTCCAACCGAAAATGCTGAGAAGATAGGACACTGATGGGGAACCCAACGGGTGCGGAGCACGTTCCACCCAACCATGTGAATTACAAGTAACTCACCCCCCGTGCTCAGAGGTGATGAGGAAGTGAACCTGACCATGAATGTCAAACCGACTCAACAACAACATGATACAAAACAAGTACAGCTCAAGGCATACAACGAACCACCATCAACGTTCACAAATCACACAAGTTAAACTAAGAACTCATCACAATAACATGAAGTACCATCAATTAACAATCATGAAACAAGTTCACCAAAATCAAAAACATCATAAAGATACAATATCCAAAATACACTTCAAAATAAATCTAAAACAATAACCAGAATACAATTCCATATAAAACCAAAACAACAATTCAGTACACAATTCCAGAGGCAACCATAAACAAGGAAAACAGTTGTCAAGTGGAGAGGGTCATCACATAGCTCTCATGGGATCTCCTGGCCCTTCCTCTAGCTGAGGCGCCGGCACCCTTCTATGGATTCCCTAGCCCTCGAGAACAACATAAAGATTACAATATCCAGAGGCAACTACAACCAAGCACAAGGGTGTCAAGTGGAGAGTGTCATCGCATAGCTCTCATGGGATCTCCTGACACTTCCTCCAATTGAGGCGCTGGCACCCATCTATGGATCTCCTGGCCCTTCCTCCTAACTGAGGCGCCGGCACCATAGGGTAGCTAATGCGGAGCCAATAATCTCTCATGAGGACGAGACTATGACTATGCCGACCACGGCCTTCTCAGTCTATCACTAGTCTATGGTAGCCCTAATGCATAGACGAGGAATCCAGTGTTTTATTATCTTGTGTTTTTAAACTACCCAACCCCCCCTAAATTCTATTATTTAGGTTATCACTTGTTTAACTACTCTTTCGTGGGTTATCCTGAGCCCTTCCTCATCCTGAGACGCCAGCGCCCACGAAGAGCCACTCTCCCTATGACCCCTAACATAAAACAAAACTAGGCAAGGGTTGTACTGCTACAGACAAAGCAAATAATCTCAAGACCAAACCATGCGAGGCATTACCCATCTTGCTACAAACACATAATCAAAGTCTCACCAAGTTTCGTACAACCCTTTCAAATTAATGATACTAATATCTTGCCATGTCAAGAGCACATAAAATGACGAACACTCACCAACAATAAAACAAGCCTCTAGAAGACTCTAAAAAGGCTTACACTAGGGTTTCCTCATCAAAGAACTAACAGTAGAAACAAGATATCAAGAACGAGTCAACAAACATAAGGTAGTGAGTGGCAACATCCCAATGAAATCTTCACAATTAAATTTGATACTCTCGAGTGGTATCCAAGGAAGACCTCTATTTCTCCTCCTAGGTTACCCAACCATACATTACACAACGATCTTACAATTTGATTCAAAACAAACTTAAACAAGATCAATGATTAACACAACAAAACGATCAACCTATGCACAAACTTAATACGGAAATTAGTCCAGTCAATAAAGAAATCAATCCAACAAATCAATAGAGGCACTACTTTCACGTTTCACATAACTCTTTAACTTAACCACAAGATCTACTCCACACTTCTACATGTTTTATTGATACCCAAAAATACCATTGCACATATAGGTTCATACTCTTAAAAATACAAACTTATAAATGTATTTCTTATAGAAAGGGCCTAAATAATCTTTCATCAAATTATATCTAATTTTCCAATTTTCTCTGAATTGCTTGTTTACAAAATACTAACTCCCTTAAATAGAAGAAACTACCTAAAAACTACTTACCCAAGGCTACAAATTTTAAATTACTTATAAAATAACACCATTACCCCCTCCTTTCTATATATTTTACTTCACCTATCTAAAGAAAATCAATTACTCTCAAGGCAAAATTATCTTTTCCCAAAACATTTCTTTTTAGAAAATTATCCTATTATTCAATTTTATTCAAAATAATCCACACATTCTAATATTCCTTTTTTAAAATAAAATAAATAATTATAATCAAATAAAACAATATATATATATTAAAATATATAAATATATATATACATAGTCATACAGAACAATTAATAATAAAATAATACATGCCAATTAACTTTTATATATAAAACTATTTATAACAAATTAAATTTTATTATACTAAAAATCACTTAATATTTTAATTCTAAAGATCAATTACCTTAAAATCTGAAAAGTAACTTTTATACTAGAATTTATTTATTTTTAAATAAATAAAAGGCAAACACATGTCATTTATAAATTTCCTAAATTTAAACCATGAAACGTCCTCATGATAGCTTTTATATTATTATTATTTAAAGAATCTATCACTTACCTATTAATTTTACCCTAGAAGCATTCTCTTTAACAAAGAGAGTAAAAGCATCATCTACAAAAGGTGAAAACATTATCTTACCTATTCTTCCATACTTAGAGTTAAGATGCACTTTTCCTTACGGAAGGTTGGATGTTATTTAAGTTTTATCTCCTAATCGTTAGGCTTAAAAAAAGGGACTTTCTTTTCATAATTAACCAAAAGAATCAAAATCAACAAATATCAACATTTATTTTGTGTCTATATAGATATATATAACTCATACATATTTATACCTATAATTTACCAGGATATGAACAAAATTGAACATTTAAAAATCCGAGATAAAAAATTACATCCATACTATGTAATAAATTAACATTTAAATTTAAATAATCTTAATTCCACTTTAAAATAAATAATATTAAATAAAATTATTATAATTTCCCTTTTTAAAATACATAACAATTATATATATATATATATATATATATATATATTTATTTAAATATATATATATATATATATTTTTAAATATATATATATATATATATATATATATATATTAGTTTATATATATATAAAAAATTATATATATTATGTATATATAATAAAAACAAAAATCATAAATAAAATAAATTAATAAAAAAAATAAAAATAAATAAACTTTAAATCCAAGCCACCCGGCCGTGGCTGTACAACGACAATTATATATTATATATAAAATAAAAATTAAAAAAAAACATAAACAAAAGTCTCGGCAGTGAAGGTACTGTGCAAAAGGGTAGGGGGGGTACGGCCCAGCACCGTCCCTCCCAACACCCTTCACAAAAATTTAAATGATAAAAAAAATTATAAACTTTAAAGAAAATTTTCGTTTCATATATATTTTTTTTAATAATCAATGAAATTTCAAAGCCGTCCCGGCACGGACACCGACGCCGGTTCGGCCAAAATTTTTATTTTTCAACATAGATTTTATATTTAAAATTTAGAGAATATATATGTAAATACATATATATAATATATATAAAAATATATTTATATATATATATATTTATTTAAACACAACACCATTGTTTTTTTTTTTGTGTAAACACAGAAACTTACATATTTAATATAAATAAATATATTTGATTAAGGAATATTTCAAATCCAATACAATAAAATGATTGACCTTTTTCCAACAAAATATTAAAGAGAAAAAAAAGCATATTCAAATGGAATTTGACAGACATTCCTTTTGTTTGTTTGCACCAGAAATGATTTCAAATTTCGAAAAGAATTTTCTTTCAAGAATACAGTGAAATAAAACAAAATAACTTAAAAAAAATCAATATAGACAAATTTAATATTTCATAATAAAATTATATATGTATATATATATTTCACTAAAACAAGTTCTCATTCGAATTTTAAGCACAGTATAATATATATTCATATATTCAAATAAAAAAGAGTATAAAGTCAACTTTATTCGTTTTCAAATGATCAATCATAGATAAATTGGGGATTTCTAACAGATGAACTTTGTTATCAAACATTTCTTCAAAGAGTTTGTCACAGATATTCTATTTATTTAATTTCAGAAACACAATTCTTTTATAAGCAAGATTGATTCTAACACACATTTGTATTCTTTTCTTTACAGATTTAAAACAGACAAGGAAGAAGAAGGTGGAACCTGGAGACCTGCGCTCTCGAAAATCTGATGTTGATTGCCTGAATCCGATGGCCTCTACACAAAGCTTCTCGTTCCAGCTTCGAAATCTCTTCTACAAACTCTTGTGCTTGAAATCGAATCCAATCCTTTGTTCAGAAGACTCCTCCAAAAAAAAACAACACCAGTAACAGATTTATAATTCCTTTCAAAAACTCTCTCAAAACAAAACAAAAGAATCCAATATCCTTTCTAAATTTTCATAATACAAATTCAAAATCTTATTCAACTTCTGTAACCATCCTCCTCTGTCTGTGCCCACTTACCAAAAATTCTTAATTAAATAAAAGATAATATTCCTCTTTTCTCAAAAACTCTAAAAATCAAAAAGAAAAACATTCTTTTAAAAGCAAGCTTTTTACCCAGATCTCTTTTCTTATTTGCTCTCACAATCTTTTCCTTCTTTTATTTGTTTTTATTGCTTTAATTTCTATTTTGCAACTTTTCTTGCACAACACATTACTTATTTAATTTAATTAAATTATTCTCATAATTATCCTCCACCAGATAATTGATTAAATAGTTAAAACACATTTAATATATAATTTTCATTTAATTGAAATAAATGACTTTTTAAAAATAATTAAAATCATCTCAATATTTAAAAGGAATTTAAATCTAACATTAAATCAAACAATTACTTCCATCATTAAAATCGAATACACCTCAACAAATAAAGTACCAACATTAATCAAAAGACGGCAAGATACAAAACACAAACTACAAATGACGACAATTACACAAAAATGAACAATACCAACAAACGAGACGATCTGACATCATGGGACAGAAGGAATTCATCGTCACCTCTATTTCAACATTTAACCGTTGGGCTATAGGTGCTCGCCCTGTCCTGCCGAAGCAGGTGGAATTGAGACTTGTACCTGCAAATCTTGCATACAAGAGAAGTTGTGCACATGTGCATATATATATAACATCAAAGCATTAAATCAAAATACTACATTGTGAGAAGGAATCGCAACATAACAGGGCACTCGCGAACGAGTGATGCTATATTGTCCTTCATCACACCTATTCTAACAATTATACTATAACCAATACATTAACATTTCTAACTAACAATCATCTCATAACATATTAAATTAAATCACTGCATCATATCATAATTCTGAAAATCATCTAATATAACCAACCATAGTGTCATACGAAATAATCATGTCCATAATGAAACAATAGCATCATCTAACGTCTAACTAACCAAATCAAACAATATCATCATCGTCACAAGTAGCAAACAACTGCATTGAAAAATACTAAATCCTACCAGTAAGAGGAGGGGTATTACAAGTATAGGCGCATTAGTTAACTTTTCTTTAAGAGTTTGAAAAGCCAATTGACACTGTTCCGTCCAAACAAACTTCTTCCCTTTCCTCTGAAGAGAAGTAATAGGATGACCGATCCTAGAAAATCCCTCTACAAAATGTCTATAATAGCCAGCTAGACCCATAAAACTACGAACTTCACCTACATTAGTAGGTGCGGGCCAATCAACTATGGCTTGGATCTTTGAAGGATCCACAGCAATACCTTTTCCAGATATCACATGTCCAAGGTATTTAATTTCAGATTGAAAGAAGTCACACTTCTTCAGGTTTGCATATAATTGATTTTCTCTTAAACATTGCAATACCTGTCTCAAGTGTTCTTCATGTTCCTTCATGTTCCTCGAATAGACTAAAATGTCATCGAGAAATACTAGGACAAAGCGATCAAGGTATGTATGAAATACACCATTCATTAAACTCATGAATACTGAAGGTGCATTCGTTAACCCAAAGGGTACCACTGTAAATTCATAGTGCCCATAACGAGTTCGAAAAGCAGTTTTATGAATGTCCGCTTCAGCTATACGTAATTGATGATAGCCGGATTTCAAATCGATTTTAGAGAACACATTAGCTCCCTTAATTTGATAAAAAGGATCATCGATTCTAGGCAAAGGATAACGATTCTTAATCGTAACCTTGTTCAATTGACGATAGTCAATGCACAGCCTAAGAGATCCATCCTTCTTCTTTACGAAGATGACAGGTGCTCCCCAAGGGGAAACACTTGGACGAATAAAACCCTTTTCTAGAAGTTCCTCTAACTGAATACGAAGTTCCTCTAACTCCTGAGTCGTCATTCTATAAGGAGCTCTAGATATAGGCTCAGCTCCAGGAACTAGGTCAACTCTAAAGTCGATATCCCTCTTCGGTGGCATTCCAGGAATGTCATCGGGAAATACATCCGCGAATTCCCTAAGAATAGGATGATCATCAAGAGATACCTCTCGACTCTCACCCTCATCTAAATCGGTAACTGTTGTTGCAAACAGTTGACATCCCTGACGAAGACATCTCTTTAGTTGCATAGCAGAAATCATCCGCAAAGAGATAGGTCTTTGAATACCTACGATTTCCACTTTCGCACCTAAATCATCAATGCAACTAACTGTCTTAAGTCGACAGTCAATTACAGCATGATAAGATGCTAGCCAATCCATACCTAAAACTATATCGTACGATCCTAAGGGAGTAACATATAAATCTACTAAGGTAGTTAACGTACCTATTTTAAGTTCACAGTTATGTACTAAGTTATCTACTGCTACTTTCACCCCAGAGGTGAATTCAACTTGCCATTTACCACCTTGTTTTACCGCCACAAGACCACAACGGTCAACAATGGATGGTGAAATAAAGGAGTCAGTGGCTCCAGAATCAAAAAGTATAGATACATTAACACCATTTAACTTACCTGAAGATTCGACCACCGTATTCTGGTGATCGGCTTGGCGGTCATTAACCGCTGCATATACTGTATGTGCACGTCCTGCATCGCCCACCGTAGGCTCTGAAACTGTAGGTCGAGGCCCATAACTAGTAGAACCTCTCATCGGACACTGCCTAGCTATGTGCCCATGCTGCCCACAAGAATAACAATCATCCTGTGCATGTGCCTCTACCAAATCCTCTGCCACCCGAAGGTGCATTGGACTACTGAAAACTACCCCTACTGACGGTAGACTGAGCACTCTGCGCAGGCTGATCCTGCCTATTGCGCTTGTTGCGGCACCATTTACGACCCTTTCCTGATTGAGGACTGTTCTATTGTTGTGGTTGAGGGTTATTGTTCTTTGAGGACTGTTTTGTTGTTGTGGTTGAGGGTTATTGTTCTTTTGAGGTGTTCTTTGTTGCTGCCCACCCTTTGTGGGTGTCTGTTGGTTCTTAGAAGAACCACCTGTCTGTGCCTGTCCACCCCGTGGACTAAAACCTGTTGCAGGAGCACTCCCAATCTGCACTCCTGTGTGCCCACCTAAAGCCATAATAAGGTTCTCCTCTACAATGCGAGCCTTCTCCACTGTGACTTCCATAGTCTTTGGCTCAAAGACTCAGACACCACCACTGATGCGGGCGTTTAAGCCCCTAATAAAATGTTGCACTAGCATAGGCTCATCATCACCAATACCAGCATACTGCTTGAGTTCATAGAACCTATGTTTGTATTGCTCTACAGAAAGAGCTAACTGGCGTAGATCATGAAACTCATCAGCCCTACGCTGCCTCCAGTGTTCCGAAAGGAACCGAGCTCTAAACCTCTCGAGAAACATCTCACAAGACACGCATTCAATGTCTATGGGAGCTTCTGCTCCTCTAGGTGCCACCATGTAGAGTCGAATCCTCTCAAGTGCATAATAGCACATCTGGCACAGGTATTGCTACTGTAAGGGTGCATGGCAAAGCGTCTACCCAAATCTAGTAGCCAGGTCTCAACCTCTAACTCTCCCTCCGAACCATCAAAGGTGAGGACGGTTTCGCAGGGTCCCCTCATGTGACCAATAATAGAATCTCGATGTGTCATGGTCTCCTACTCTAGGGGATCTATCCCTCTCTCTCACAACCTCCTGCTCATCTACCTGCCTAGGTCCAAGATGAGCTAGGACCTCCTCTAAAAGTGGACGTATCTGAGAACCCTCTACTGCTAACTGTTCGGGAATCTGTCCCTCATTTCTCTGACCCATCTGTTCCGCTTGGTCACTATGGTGAGGGCTAGGAGGGGGAGTAACCTGAGGGATTGGCCCACAGCCTCCACCTCTACCTCTACCACGACCTCTTCCTCCTCGCCTAGGCATGTTCCTACACAAGACAATTTACGAGTCTTAGATACTGTTCAACCAAGGTTATCAGTTGCGACACTACGTACTAGGTCAACCTAATGGGCTCTAGATTACCCAAAGCGTCCAATGTTTGTAACCTTGGCTCTGATACCAATCTGTAATGCCCCGTCTTAATAACCTAAGAATGTTGCATAAGTGATATAAAAGTGTAATAATTTTTTTTTTTTAAAAAGTATTAATATTATGTTAGATAGTTGCACACACTCTTAGGTTAAACGACGTTACACTACTTTAAGTTTTCCATAAGCGACTTAAGTACTTCGCACTGCACTTATTAAATCATAACATAAAGTAAACATTGCATAATAATAAATTTTCCATCCAAGATTTAATAAAGTACAAACTGTTTTCCATACATTGCATTGATAAGATATTACATTGCTCATCCATCTGATGAGGTAGTTCAAACAACAAATTCATTTCAATTACATTGATCACCTCTTATAAAATTGAGGGATGTTTTCAAATACATGTTTACAATATACAATGACGAAAATATAGAGGAAGTCCATGTGCGAGCTCTCCATCCATGAGGCGCTCAATGCTACGATCAAACTGGGGACCCAACGGAGTAAGGTGCACGTTCCACCCAACCATGTGGTACCCGTAGGTCCACCCCCCATGCTAGGAGATAGTAATAAGGCTACCTAGACCTAATCTACTAACCCTAGACACTAGTACAAACACACTATTGGTTACATTGCTTCCAGATTTTGACAATTGATTGAAACACAAATACAAGGTTTAACTGTTATTCTAGGTGGAGTGTCATCACAACGATGCAATGGTTACCCTGGTGTTTCTTCCTAGGTCCCGGCCCCCAATCCTTGGGTTACCCTGGTAACCTCTTACGAAACCCGGCCCCTATTGCATACAGTTGCGGAAATCGAATGTCCCTTAAGGTAACGAGACATCGATTTTGCCATTCCAGGCCTTCTCGACTTATACTCATATCTGTAGTAGCTTAAGAGTCATAAGCGAGGCATGCATATCTTGTTACAAATTTTAATCTCTATCTAATGTGTTATTTAGTTATCACTGACTTAATTAACTAGTTGTAAGTTACCCTGACACCACTTTGTGTGTCGGCCCTTACAATTAGCCACTCCCCTAAACATAACACGGGAATCTAGGTTTTTTTCTTTCTTCTAGGGTATACAAAGTGTACATATAACCAAAATCTCTAAGAAGACCAAACATGATCAAACGTACAACAATCAATGATCACAACACAGGTGTTAAACACCAAGCAATAGCCATGTACACATCCCTAGACTACACAAGAAACTTAAACTTAACAAGCACAATTTCCCATTTTACCAGTTGATCTGGAAGACTTGATTATTAAAGACATTCCCCTTTTTCCCAATTCTCGAATTAAAATATCTTGAAGCAAATACAATTCTACCTTTTGGATATACTAAATCCATTCATTTTAGTCAAGAATCACAATATTCAAATCAATCATAATTAAAACAAATCTTTTCTAATGCAACTAAGAAATTGTTTTATTTAAATATTTCCTGACTCTACAACTTCATATTAAAATAAATTCTATATTTCACATCTTTTCATTCCACATGCAATGTAATATAGAAATTACAAAATTAGTTTTCTACAACTCAATAATTCACTTTCCTACCAATTTATTTTTATAAAAATATATACACAAAAGAGAAAAACTATTATAAATCTATAATTCTAATTCCCACACAAATATATTCTTATTTATATATTCAAAAAAACTTTATATATATATTTTTTTATCTCAGCAAATAATTAATTTAATAACTATATAATATATGTATTAATGCATATAATATATTATAATATATTTCTAAATATATTATATATATTATATAAATTAAACATATATTATAAACCACATAATAAAAAAACATAAAAGAGAATTTAAAAAAAAAAGAATTTACAAATTATTAACACTGTTTAAACAGGGCCCGGCTGCCCACACAGCCGAGCCCTCCATGGAAGGGCACGGCTGTGCCGACAGCGCCGACGCTGCCTGTGAAGGCAGCGCTGGGCGCTGCCCACACAGCCGCCTCCCCCATGGAGGACGGCCGTGGGGGTAGCCCCCTGCGGCTATCTCCAATAAAAAACCCCTGTTTAAATGAAATTTCGATGTGAAATTTCATGCATTTAACTATTTTCAAATATTAAATTCCGTACGAATTTTTGACGGAAATTTTGATCTAAAAATTCACAAATTAAATCTCTTCATTTTATATATATATATATATACATATATATATATATGTATATATATATAAAATTTTCAACAATAATTCAAATACTGTGTTAATATAAATTTCAGGCATGGGTTTTCTAAAACAGATTGAGCAAATTTCTGTGTTTTAACAAATTCTTTTCACCAGATTTTCCCCAAAAAACATCTGAGAAAAATTCCATTTAGTATTTTAATTTCATAAAGAATTTCTCAATCAATTTCACAGCAGATTTTCAACTGAACAAAAAAATATATATTTTGACAGAAAATTCATCTGGAATTTATCAAAATTTTCTTTTCTTTTGGGAATTTCTACTGTACATATTGTAATAAATTATCTTAAGAAAAATACAGTAAAACAAGAAATCTTAGATTTTCTCAAGTTTTCTTCTTTTGTTTAAAAGACACAATTTTCATAATAATAATAATAATAACAAGAAAAATACCTATGTTTCCTTGCTAAAAATCTCTGTAGCCTTTGAAGCCTCTGTTTCCTGTAACCTCCAAATCTTTCCGAGAAACCAAATCCAGAATCACCAACCACCAAGATCTTTTGAAAGATCCTCCACCAAAAGATCTCCCACAAATATACAACCCCAGAGGAAATGACAAATCCTCTAAGAATATTACCAGAAAATTCACAGTCCAAGGATATTTTTTTTTAACAAGTGCCCTGATAATTTCCCCGTGAGGAAATTGAATAGCCTCTGTCAATTTTCCCGAGATCCACAATAACCTCCCCGTAACCAAATTCCAACAACCTCATAAAAGCCCTGGCACACTTGTCGAGAAGAGGTTATCAAAAATATCTTCTCTCTCGGCAAATTTTGCCAATTAAATTTTTTTTTCATGCAAATAGATATTTATTTAAATTTAAAATTTGAAAATCAAATCTTCAAACCACATGCATTTTATTTAATTTTTATTTTTCTAATATTCTAATTTATTTAAATAAAATATAATTTATGCACTTAATAATTTAATCTAATTAATTAATTTATTTAATTAAATAGTTAAATCCTTTTAAGACCAACTATTTAACTAATTAAACTAACTAATGTATTAAATAATCAAGTAAATAAATTTCAATTATATTTAAATATTAATTTTATAACAATAAATAAAGCACAATAATTAACATTAAAAATAACCAACATTTACCTTTTCAAAACGATTTAACCAACAGAACACATTACAAAACAACCTATGACCCAAACTGAAAACTGACTAAGTACTATGACCAAGGTTAAAGATTGGACAGGGATAAACCTAACTTCTATCTCCCGTTCAACAATTTCCGTTGAGTCTTGACACGCTCAGACCTGATTACACAGGTGGAATCGGTGTCATGTACCTGCAAATCCTGCAACCAAGAAAACAACGTACATACATATATATATATATATATAAAACATTAAACAGGCACACCGTGCGGAGAAAATTACAGATATCGCAGGGCACTCGCAAGCAAGTGATGTGATTCTGTTCTCCACACCAATACACTCACAGAAGACTGACTCAATAAATATTGTTAGTCCATCATAAACATGTGCATATCCATAAACAACTGAAAGTAAACATCTACACTAAATCAAATCATGTCTGAAAGCAATAAACATCACACAGAGTATCATCATGTCACACAATAATCCATCATCGCTCAAAACCAGCGATCCAAGTATCCAACAAAACAACATAAGTCTCACAGTATGAAAAAGTATCAACAGAAAACATAAGCATAAATGGAGGGGTACTACAACTCATCCCAATGATTACAACATATGACCCTAGAGGTGGCACATAAAAATCCACCCTTGTTTCAAATCTAGGAATGTGTACTCTTGCCTTTGATAAAGACTTGTTACTTCTCTAGTCACCTTATACCCATGGTGAAGTTTTATCCATGATGATTCCATATGAATAACTTTTAATGAATTTCTTCTCACTAATTCTTGAGAGATAAAATATTTAGATGATCTCATATCAACTAGTATTGAAATTGGTTGTTTGAAAAGTGTACATGTAGTCTCTGTAGGTACATTTAGATACCTATATTGTCAATTTCTATCTATTACATGAATCCTCTATTGGGGTCCTTGTTGTGGTTTTCTGGATCTGATTTGACTCTACATGCTTGGAAATTCTCTGGAGTAATGATTTCCCCCACACATTAGGCACTCTCTTGGTGCCCATGATTACACTTGATTTGTAGGGTTGTTTCTTACTTCATTGATCCTATTAAATTTTGTTTTATTAAGATTACCTTAGTTATTTCCACTATACCCATTCCTCTAAATATGATTTCCTCCATTATTTTCATTGTAGCCATTCCTTTGATTTTGTTTCCGTGGTGGTGTTCTTTCAAATGAATTATTCATTTTATTATTGTTGAAGTTAGGATTCCTCTTCAATTCTTGCTTCCTTTTAAAGGATGGATTCCTATTGTCTTGGAAATTTTTTCTTGCTACTACTTTTGTTTGTATTTTTAATTCCTTCTTAAGAGACTTTTCTAGCACATCATTCATGTGTTTAGGTTCATGAAAGTCTGTCTCCACCCCTGTGTTGGTATTAAACCCCAAAATAAATTTTATTTTTTGAATTTTCTCATCCTTTTGGTACATGGGTACATACTTCAACATGGAAAACCTATCCTAGTATTATTGAACCTTTAGTGACCCTTGTTAGAGATTGTGAAATTTTACCATTTTTTCATAAAAAAATAATTGGGGTAACCACCTTTTATGAAAATGATAAAAAATTTATCCCATGTAATTATTTCCTTATTATATCCATTTTGTTCCTTGGTATTGGTTCATAAATTGGTTGCTTCTCCAATGAGTTGATAGGATTGGGTCATAAAGCTTTTGTTGTTCCATTGATTTTTTTAACTCAAATTATTTTTCCATTTTATTTAACCAATTCTCTACCCCCTCCCCTATTTTTTTTGCATCAAACATAGGTGGTGTGATTTTCATCAAGTCCCCAGATAATTCCGTGATATTATCTTTCCTCCTAGGAATTGAAATATCTCTCACATTTCCTTGTTGATTATTGGAAGGGTTATCATTCTTGGGTTCAATTATGTTTTCAATGTTGCTTTTCCTTGTTATAAGGTCTTGTACTATTTGTTCCAAGGAATTAATATTATCTCTTTATTCTATCAAAATATTTATTATAGCTTCAATTCTAGCTTTGTTGCCCCTCATGCTTCATTATTATTATTCTCTTTTGGATTTGAGGTGGTTTGAGCAATGGTTACTCAAGTGTGCTTTCCACCAATATTCTTGTGGTTCACATTTTTCAAAAAATTAATGCTTGTTTTAAACATAAACTCCAAATTTATCATAAAATTTTATTTCATCATAGATTGCATGTGTCATAGTAGGCTCTAGGCCTATTTTTGAACCATACTTTGATACCACATGTAACAACTCAACCCATAATTACATGTTTCTTAAAAAATGTTTCTTTTGAAAATTAACTCCTTATATATCATTTCATCTATATACTCAAATACTTTCGTCCATACACAAAAGCCATTTGTCCAAATGAGTAGACATCTACCCAAATAGGGTAGGCTTCTAGCTATTTAGAATAGAGTTATGCTATAGCCAGACTTGGACTCATTGGGCTCATTCGTATCTTGAATTGCTTACTAAGGACTACACTTATTAAATTGCATCGAGGTCACTATCCTTAGAATTATATAAATAAATAAGTAGACTTGAGACCCAACTCAAAATTCAACCCTAACCTCGAGGAATCAAGTGAAACCATCTGGGTTTCGTTCTAAGTATGAAGGTCATATTTGAACATGTCTATACATTAGAGTTTTAAAACCTTCTTCAAGATCATTTTTTTTAGCATTTTACTAATATTATTACCTCAATATAAGCATGGCCTATGCCAATCCTCAAATGCTTGAGTACTGGGAACTTCCTATGTTTCCTAGACTACCTACATACCCTACTTCCAAATGGGATCAAGGAATAATGTTTGTAGTTTTGTATTCTATTCTAAGTTTGATGTGAAACTTTATGTGGATATGTAGCCTTTTCTAGGTCCTCTTCTCCCTAGACAGTTCCTCTATGATTTCCACCCATGAAGGGAAGTAATTTTTATAAGTATATAGTCATCATGACTATTACTTGTTTGTCTAAAACAACTAATCCCTATTAAAAAGATAGTGTCACACTTGAGACTATTAGAGCTAAATAATAATTTCATATTCATGTCAATTTAAAATAATATTTTGAATCTTTTAATGGGTTCAAGGTTGTACTAGTGGATTAAGGTCCATTTGATTTAACTTTTTAGATTTTTGATCCAAGAGAGATCTTATATCCCTTGGATCATAAGGAAACAAATGTCTCTTATAAATCCATGGTGATTTAGAGGGATGATTTCATATACATCATTGTTGTAATTGTGTCAAGCTATAGACGGTAGCTCAAAGCACAATGACATTACCTGTAAATGTGAGCCAAAGGCACCATTGATACCAAATGCTACTGGTTTTTGGTTTTCAATTCTAGATTAAAGCTTTCTAACTAAGGAAGGAATTAATGAAAAGAATAACCTCCCTTCCACTTTTTGATTATGAAGATCCTCAATGAGGTGAGTTGTGAGAATACAGTGTAAGAGATTTTATATTGAATTTCCTTTATAATTTTTTAACACTAAGATCCTAGTAAAGGCAAGGTGAGAGCATACTATGTATCTAGGAAAACTAAAGTTACTAAGTGATATAAAAATAACTATATCAACCACTTATTTAGTGGAAAAGAATAAATTATGCACATCTATTTTTTTACAGGTTAAATTATATAATAAGAAAAGGAAAACATTTTAGCTCTTCCACTTATTGAGTGGTGAGTTCCATCCACTTATTTGGAGGGAAAATAAATGTAACACCTCTCTAACTTCAGCTTGGTAAGATAGTATTTTGATTTTGAATTGATATTCTAAATGTTAAATGTTATGATAATGAGGTTAGATATTGTTGATTAAGTGAAAGGTTATCATGATTACCTATGATGATGCAACTAATTGATATATACATGGTAGCTAACTACAGTCAGGATGTAGTACGTGCTTCAGCTATATATATATGTATATGCATAGGTACTTTGTTGTGTGTATGTTGCAGGTACCAGGTACCGACTCCACATGGCTTCACAGGTCTGAGCATACCTTCCCTGATGGTGGTTACTGGAGGTAGTCATAGGCCAAAATTCCCCCTACCCTAGCCCACTATACCCTATTAGGGTAGTGTTTTCCTTATTGATGTATTACCGTCTGGTTACCTAACGGTAACGTCCAGAGCACCTTTCAGCCGTATGTTCTGGAGCACCTTTCCACTGTATGTTTCGGCACACCCTTTAGTTATATGTGTTTTACCAGTATGTCTTGTTAAGGTATTTTGTTATGGTTTTCGTGAATCTTTTATATGGCTATTTATTTTGGTTGTCAGTGTTATGATGCATTTTTGTTGGCATCTTTTATGATTTTAAATATGGTATGTTATAGTATTTAATTGATGGGAAATTTAAATGGTTTTACCCATGAGATTTTAAAATATGTTATTTTAAATTATTTTATTGATCATTCAAGAGAATGATATATTTCATTCAAAAAATTTAAATGATTTTATTAAATTTTTGTTTGGGAGCTTTAATAGCTAATTTTATCAAATGTCTGATTTTATTTTATTTTGTTTTGGGGAGAAAATAAAATAAGGGAGCAACCTTGTTTTGAATACTTATATATTTTTTTTTTTATTCTTTTGTTTTGGGGGAGGATTATCCTTGGAGAGAAGAAAATATAAAATAGAAGAATGCTTTATTTTGGGGGAGTTATCTTTTGGAGAAGAAAATTTTGATTTTGGGGAAAGAGGAGAAATCCCCACAATTGGGGCAACTGAGTGTGGAAGAATCATGGATATTTTTCAAGAAGAAATTTGTGGGCAGTGGCTCCAGAGGTTTAGCATGGCTATATTGTCTTGCTGCTCCGTTTTGGAATCTAGTCGTGCCTTGCAAGCAGAGCAATTTTTCATTTCAGAATTTGGGCATACATTAGAGGTATTCTCTTGTGTATTTCTTGAATTTATGAGTTAGAAATGTATGTGGGTACTTTTATTTTGTTGCTCTGGGTGTTGTCATGGCTTTTGGGTTGAGTTTTCTTTTCAACCTAGTTATTGTTTCTCTTTTTTTGGGAAATCTGAGATTTTTATAAATCTGTTCAATCCTCCAACTTTAAACTCAAATTCAACTTTGGGACTCACCTAAAAATGTCCAAATCTTAACTGGGTTGGAGTCCAAAATGCATTTTGAACACTTTCCTTTTTGGCCAAAATTTGTGCCGCTTGGTAAAACATTTTTCATTGCTGCTCTTTTACAACCTATTAAAAATGCAAAATAAATATGGAATCCAAGTAGAAATGCTAAGATCTCAATTGGGTCTTTGGTAGATTTTATTCTAGACACTTTCGTTTTTGGGCAAAATTTGTGCCTTCTTCTAAATGATGTTTTTTTATGTTGATCTTTAACCGTTTGTTATAAATACAAAATAAAATTGGATTCCATGTAGAAATGTCGAAATACGAACTAGGTCTCTGTCCGATTTTTAATCTGGACACTTTCTTTTTTTCATGTTTTTACCCAGCCTTGCGTTAAATGACATATTTAAGTACAACACCTCATTATGGGTCTTAAAATCAGAAATTGATGGTGGATTCCAAATTAGAATGCCAAAATCTGAATTGGGTCGGGTTTAGAATTTTAATCCAGGTACTTTGAATTCTTATGTAAATTTTATGCCTCCACTTCATGATTGAAATCCGCTATTTGAATGATTAGCAGCAATGTTTGTTTGACTGTTTTAAGAATATTTTATAATGGATTTTTTAGCTTTTCTTCTATTTCACTTTTGTTATGGATTCCTCGTTTGGATAAACGAGAAGTCCTATTCGTCTGCAGGGCATTGATTCAGGCACGTTTGAGTTTTACTCATCCGTAGGAGAGATGTACTTGATTTCATGTGGTGCCATTCTTTCGAGCACACATGATGACATTTCCCCCAATCCACACTTTAGTACCTATACCTCTGTAGTCATGACTAGCACCTGACATGTTATTGTATGTGCATCTTCTTGTTGTGACTTTGGCTTAAGGAATTATATTCATGTTTGCTCTATGTCTGATGTGAGTGTTGGCCATTTGTTACCCTTGCCTTTTTGTTGCTTGGGCCTTGTGACTACCTCCAAGCATGGTGGGGTGGCCTCTTTTGAGTCCACATGGTAGGGAGGCATTGCCACCGCCATTGGGGACCAGCGTACAGGTTACTAGAGCACAAGTTGGAGTTGTTCACTCTTGTGCTATTTTATTAATGGGTATATTTTATTCATGCCTATGCTATTGTACTCATATATATTTCTTTATGTATATCGTACTCTCTTGAGAAAAATGATGTATTCATATAATTTAATGAGAAGAAATGTGATGATTTACGTTTGGTTTACAAGTTCCAATGTTGGTATCAGGCTTGCTTGTATTTTGATGATCTTTATGGCTTTTCTTCAATATTTTCCTTGCGAACAAGATAGATTCTGGTTATATGTTTCCTTCATGTTTTAGTCTGCAAAAGTTCCAGAGCATCGCCACCTTTTTTCAATGCTCTGTGTTGTGGCTACAAAGGTTTCGAAGCATTGCCACCCTCTATTTTTCTTTTTTGTGTCACTACTACAAAGTTCAAGAGCAACGCTATTAAGGTTCTGGAGTAGCATTGTTAAAGTTCCAAAGTAATGCAAAAGTTCTGGAGCAGTGTTGCCAAAGTTTCAGAGCAGTGCAGTGGTTTTAGAGTAGTGCTTAAAGTTCTGAAGTAGTGCTGCCAAAGGTTCCAAAGCAGTGTAGAAGTTCCAAAGCAGTGTTGCCAAAGTTTCAAAGCAATGCAAACGTTTCGAAGCAGTGTAGAGGTTTCAAAGCAGTGCAAAAGTTTTGAAGCAGTGCTACTAAGGTTCTAGAGCAGTGCAGAAAGTTCCAGAGCAAAGGTTTTGAAGTAGTGCAGAAGGTTCTAGAGCAAAGGTTCCAGAGCAGGAAGTTTCGGAGCAGGGGTTCCGTAGCTGAAAGTTTCATAGCTAGAACTTTTGTAGCTAGAAGTTTTGTAGCTGGAACTTCCGTAGCTGGAAGTTCTAGAGTAGGAAGTTAAGGAGCAAGGTTCTAGAACTATTATGTTTGCTCTTGTTTGAATTCTCTCTGGAGGGTGGATTATTCCCCTTCTTGGGGTTGTGTTCGGCCATGCTTGGCCATGTAAGTTGTCGGTATATCATCTTGGAAACTACTTTATCTATAAGTTATTATGGTTTTTTTTAAATAAAATTATATTGTCCTCTTTTGGCTCTTACCCTTCGGGGTTGCATAGCAGGATGTTACAATAAACTATACACATCTACTTGTTCAGTGGGTAAATTAAATAATAAATAAGAAAAACAACTTAACTCTTCCACTTATTTAGTGGTCACTATCATCCACTTATTTAGTGAGGTGAATAACATTACAAGAAATTTATGACTAAATTAGAAAGGAAATAAAGTTTAAAATATAATAATCTAATTAATTTTGATAAATTAATTTCAAATAAAAATAAAAAGAGAATTAATCACCTATTTATTTTATTTTTACTATTCAATAAAACATCATAAAACGTAACCATTGAAATTGATATAACTTTTAATAAAAAGATAAATGAGTGAAATATTAAGCTACTACAAAATATTTTTTTACATTAATTGAATTCACAATAAGCCCTAATCATTGGAAGAATTATAAAAATGAGTGATACTTTTAATGGCATAGAAAGATACATAAACTTATCTATATTTATAATAAATTTTAAATATTCTCTCTTAAAACCTTGAGCCAATGAACATAAGTCATAAGCAACACCAATCCCCTCAATCAACTTTAACTCTATGTTTATAACTAATCTTTTCTAGTCATTGATGCCATAGTTTTTTGTGCCCTCCAATATGTTACTAAATAAATGATCATAAACCCCAACCGTCATCTAATACTATATTGTAAAGTGATTCATAAAAAAAAGTTTTACAAAATTCATGTTCATAGAGGAGGAAAAAAACCCATTACTAATTCCACATTATATAAGAAAGTACATCAATCATCTCGATTAATTTTTTTTTTTTAATGGAGTTCATCCACAAATTATTTTTCACTACCTGATACAGAGCATGAGCCTTCTTGGGTTAAGCCTCTTCGGCTAAGAGCCAAGGACTTAGGGGTATCCATTCCACTAAATTCACCCAGGGCATGATCCCGACCTCATCCCTTTTTCGGTGTTAGAGCCTTTGCAATCAACAAAACTTGATCCCTGGTGGGCTCATTTAGAACCTTTTAGTTTCACCAATATACCAAGGACCCATTGACATCTTGATGTAAATTGAGCAAATCAATAAGTTATTTAAAAATACATCAATCTAAATTGTGTAAATGGATCTTAAGTTAATGGACATGTATGAAAATTTATTGACAAAATGACACTAAAGTTTGTTGCAATGGAACTGAGTGTAATGAAGGAGATTAGCCAAAAAAATAATGGTTCTTCATGAGACCATATAGTATCTCATGTTTATAAAAAAAAAATCACCTATTTCTTCCTAATGCATTAGTGTTAAAATGGATTTGAGTAATGATTGAAAGTTCTTTAGCTTGTTTAAAGTGAAATATAAAGTAAATGTTTAATTTATTTTTAGTAATTAAATATGATCCAAATTGCCTCTAATATATCTCCATGAAGTGTTTAAGATGATATAATGCATATAAATGAGTTATTAAATAACTCATGGTAAGAAGGAGCTTCATAAACACTTGCAACAAAGAGCTCTAGACACTTGAAGCAATTAGCTCCTAAAAGCTTTAGAAGGTTTTGAAGAAGTAATGAGAAGATAGAGAAGACTCCCAGTGCACTCTTACATTCATGCAAATCATGGAGCATCATTCATTCCTAAATTAATGGGATGAGTATTTGTTTCATGTCGAGTTCAAAGATCTCTCACAGTATTTAAATTCCATGCTCTCTTCTTCCACAAAAGACAACTTAAGTTAGCACATCACTCAAATGTTGTTGCATTATTATCACATGTTATTCATGGTAAGGATCAATGATTTGTTCAATTGAACTGAAGAATAATTCCTTCATTCATGTTAAAACTTGAAGACTTCCTAAAAATCAAGCGCTCAAAAATAATAAAAAATGCAGTCTCAGTAAAACAATGATATCTCCCTCATTTCTCAACAAAATTCAAAAATTCAAAATGACATGGAAATTATATTTGAATATCTGAAAACCCTTTTGATAATTTGGCATGATTTGTAGCATGGATGGAGCAATAAACATCAAAAAATAATTGAGACAAAAGTGGCATGATGGAGGACAGTAACTTCAATTTTCTTAAAGTTTTGTAAATGACCCCTCAAGAATAGGATCTTGGATCCACATTCTTAGTGGATTGGTTGAATAGATATAGAATATGAATTCTATAAATAAAATGTAATCATTTGATCAAAGGGAGGGGATTAGAAAGGCTTGTTTTAGCCTAAGGAAATAGGATAGATCTAGTTTCATTTACCAACAATGTAATTCCAGATTTTTAGATTAAATTTGAATCTGTAATGCCCTAAATTTAACACTCAAAATACAGTTAAGGACAAAAGAAAAATATCAAATTTCACTCAAGAAAACTTGCAAAACTCACAAAGATACTACCAAGAAAGGCACTATAAGGAGGCATACGACATCTAACCAACTATAAATTAATATATTTTGCTAGACAACTAGATTGATTACGCAGTCCTAAAAGGGTTTTCAAAAGGGGACATGGAAATTAAATCATCAAAATAGACTTAAATAGTCTAGCCAACACATTCATAGGCTAAAGGCACAATCAAGTCATAAGCTAAGCATTTACATTATATCAATAATAACTCAAGATAATAAATTAAAAAAAACAAACCCTAAGGGCTCGACCTAATTCCTCAGGGGCTCGTCTCTGACGGCCTTGCCTACGTATATACTTTGTAGAGGAATCATAGTTTGAATTTTGAATTCAACCATCAGACACCTGGTTGGCTGACAAAGTGTAAATCTTCAAAGTTCATAAGATACTTTGACCTCAGTTTTAATCACAAACAACTAACACTACTCCACACTATTAAAGATGCCCCAACAATGATAAAGATAATAATTTGAAGGAGGAATCCCAAATCATTAGGGCCATGTTATGATTGATATACTATCACTAACGGATGATTTTCTAATTGAATTACTATCATATCCATACCTTAAGAACTATTTTATTAAGGAAAATATCAAGGGAATTTCAAAGTTCATGCCAATCATACAATACTAGTCAAGTATAGGTAACTTGTGTTGCCTCAAAAATGGACTAAATTTAATTGATTATGTCATTAGATATTAATGTCCTAAACATAATTGTTAGATTAACATGCATTCACCCATACATACTTAATTCATGCAGAATAAACAACAACCAACATTTTAGTGAAAGGTATATAATTTTATTCTATCAAAATTAAACAAACTATAAGAACATATAATTATCAATCAATAAAATTAGAACTATATATAATGGTATTATCCTATATAAGAATATACATTTTATCTCCATTAATTATTATTTTAAAATATCATACACTACCCTTGGAGTAAAAGAAATGAGAGCCTTAGGAAAAGGAGCTATAGACTAACTTGGACAAAAATAAGAGCTAAAAATATTATCATCTTACTTGAAGTAATAAGAACCAAAAAGAGACCATTGAATATGAAGTGGTAATCCAATGGTAGATTCAAACCTAAAAACCTACACACAAGCTATTAACAAGTTCTAGTGCCCCACTCAAGAGTTCCACAAGCATAAGATAGAGTAAATCAAGTATGACATAAATTTCCTTGGTGGAAATAAATTTGAGTTTACATAAGCTACTGATAATGAACTATATTTGAAAAAATAGTTTTACCCTATTACATTATTAGCAATATTATCTCCAACAATAAAGTTATTTTATTTTAACATCATCAATTGTAATGTTAACATTGACCTTATATCTAATATTATCACCGAAATTGTAAGTAGAATATACTAATATTATAGTATTTCTTTTATTATCTCTAAACATCAATTTCAAAAGTTATCTTTGCAACATATATAAGAATATTTTTGATGTCACATTAACTAGTTCTATTAGTAATATGAAGTTCATCGATCTCATCATTCACATCATGACTTTCTATATTATAATATTGATATTATCTATATTTTAATCGTCTTTAAAATATTATATTGAACTTCATATTAATTAGTGATTGTAAATATCATAGATATATTTATAACTCTATCATTATTATAATACAAAATGAATCTACTATTCAATCATATCAAAGTAGTATTATTATCATTACATTTAATTAGATTTAAAAAAATAGATCTAAAGATTAATCAAACCATCTATTTGTTATTAATAAGATTAAAAATTAACACAAAAATGGTATAAAAGAGTCTCCCAAACTCTATTTAATCTACACAGGGGATAGATGTGATTGGAGATCATTATATTAGTTATAGGTCAAAACAGGAGGAAAACAAAATTAACACATCACACCTACTCATGCACGTAAATACAAAGGAAATATCTTTGCATAGGTTAGGTGAACCTGAGTTTGACTATAAGATCAACATGGAAAATTATAAAAAAAAATAAAAAAATATCAGTGACATTAATGTTTTAACTTATCGGCAAGATTGCAGTGGTGGACACCAAGTGCGCCCTATACAGAGCAATAAAATAAATAAATAAAAACAACTGAATCTCAGTGCTTATGCACCACATGGATGATACAAAGATTCATTATAAATGGTTCACTCATAATCCTTAAACTTGGACGCTTTCAGAAATGAACCCCTAATACTGAAGTCAAGGCATGGCACAACAGGCATACGGGTGAGAGTAGTGTCTAATGGGAATGAAAGTTCACCATTTTGATGTGGGGATATATAATATGCTCTTCTACTACTGCACATAAAACACTAATGGAAGGAAGAAAAGGAAAATTATCTTGTTAAGCATTTCAAAATGTCATACACTTTTCCAAAACTATATTTATGCGGGCTTGGTCAATCTCTGGATAACCCTAGCATTCACGAGTGTTTAAACTTTAGAAGACAAGGAAGATGAATATAAGGGAGAAAACTCAAAAGAACTAGTAATTATCAATTGACACAAGTAAACCAAGAATCTATAAAGGAATTCAAAGCTAAAGTTAGGTACATGAACTCAATTGCATAACATAAGTTCTATGATGAACATGACACAAGAATTGGCATAAATGGTAACACCAATACATCATCTATAAAAATTAGTGTTGACAACAGTGGCATGAAAAGCTATCACCCATCATAAGATTGGTCCTCAAATTTCCTATGATAGATACATCCTATCCTCAATGATGAAATGTCAGATATACACAACAAAGGACTAAGCTAATTTTATTAGACTCACAAAAGACAAGGAGCTAATTTACATGTGCATACATTCTACAGATTCAAATCAACAATTGTATGAAGTAGATTTTGATTTTATTTCTACGAAGCTCTACTTGTAAAGATTAACAAAGTTGATAATTGATATTTAACCTTAGACTTGTTTTCATTCTTTCCCGAAGCAAGAGAAACTTGGTAATTATAGAATTTCAGATTTATCTAAACGAAAGTACTATATTTCAGTCACAAAAAAGTCTGATTACAAAAATTTTGCACTCATAATATTCTCATATATTAAAATCAATCAATGATCTACATAAAGCCATTCCCTAATTACATTCCTAGAAAACAACAGAGAAGAAAAACATTACATACCTTAAGTACCAATACAGGTCCACAAATTGTCTGCACATTCTTCACATTATAAAAGGTTTCTATGCACCACTTCTAATAGCTCCTTATGGAACTTGATTCTAGTTTTTTGTTAAAAGCATCCTATCACTACACATACACCATGTATCCTTTCTCAAATCCTTCTATCACTCCCCCTCCTACATGCTCTTCTAGCGTGAGGCTGCTGCACAAACAGATTTGGAGCTCGATTTTCAATGTGTAGCATCATGAGTCACACCTTAGAGTCACGCAGGTCACCGTCGGGACACCTAATTGCTATCCAAGGGCTTTCTCACTGTCTCGATATAGTCTTGGTATTAGGTTCCCTCAAGACAGGGATCGACACTAGAAGCAACTTCCTCGAGAAAAACCTTCTAATCCGCCATCCTCCACATTAATATACTTCTAACTCTTCTACTCATTTCTATTATCATTACTCACCATAACGAAACCCAATCCCCCCCTTACAGCTACCCAAAACAAAACTATATATACATACTCATTCTTCAATCCCCCCTCCCACGGACAGATAAATTATATTGCCATTCGTCCATGATATAAGCTCTCAGTTGTATTTCTCAATCCTTTCCACTTTGTGAGGCCAGATGCAGTTAGCCACTCCTCCCCTTTTTACCCAACTCCAACACCTCACACCCTATACCTTCCTCCTCCTAGTCGCTGGTTAACTGACGACTTCCAACATTAAACTGAGTGTTGGCTATTGGTTCTACCTAGAGCCAAGTATGACCTCCTTTGAATGGTCTACTCGTACTAGTAATTAAGGCATGTAATTTATGGAAATCCTCCTCAAAATTGATGATAGATGTGTTTTATAATATGGCATAAACTTCTTTGCTTGTCTTCCAAAGCTCCTATTTTACTTCACACCAAATAGAAAAAGCATGCTAACTATATCAAGGCACACCCTCTTACCATTAATTAGGGTGGTGGAGGATCTTTGACATGATGATCCGCCATTAGACTATATTGAGTTTCTCCAATTATAAATCCAAATCACAATCAACATGGTATAAGAGTTATGCAACTCGTGATCAATATGCCATAAATGTTTTAGCTTATTGTATGCAATATAGCAGAGTGAATATAGATCACAGAGGTAATTAAAAACCAGATCTCAAAAAGATCTTAAAAGACATCCCCGAGCTGAGTGGTTGAAAGAAGAATAAAGTAGATAAATACATAATATTTCCCCTGACATGAAACATTAAGAAGTTCAGATGATCATTGAGTTTAGGCGGTATCAAAGAATCTGACTTAATCCTATTAGATGATCTATGCCTTAAATGGCCCCTCCTGACATTGACAAGTTCGGTAGGATTGTGAATAAATCGATGGGAGGATAATAAATTTTATTTAAATTCCTATCCATCCACTGCATTATTACAATTCCTTAGGTACGTTGTATTTATGCTGAGAAGATACGATATTCAAAATTCATCTTTATCATATTTTGTTGAAGTTGCTACAATAGCAAAGGATAACATTAACTGCTAAATTTTGTGGTTGATGTTAGTATTATCATCCCCCAATCAAAAGTCACGTTAATATGAAATCTATAATTCATGCTAATACCACTTGACTAATTATAATATTAATCATAGGTGAAATCCATAATAGATGTAACAACAACCTAATTAATGATATTAGTTTAATTATTAATATTAATAGTAACAATAGAATTAATAAAGATATTAATTTGCATATCAATGCTATTTATATTAGTAATAGTATTAAAGATGAAATTAATATTGATATAGTTATTAAAATTAATTTATCCATTATAGGTATTAGATCAAGCTCCCATTATATATCAATCCAACTCAACTAATCAAGAATAATGTAACCTACTAAAAGAAATGCAAGAGATGTTAATATTGCATTAACAGTAGGGCCTTACAGAATCCAAGAAAGTTTTTCATTTCCAGCAATTGTGAAGTTGTTTAGTCTTTTCAATTCATGAAAGTGTGGCTTAGATTAGTTTCCTTTCATGTAAATTTTCTTTCATGCAAATTCCCTCTCATGCAAATTTCCTTTCATGCAAATAGGATTTATTTATGCAAGTAGAATAAACTGTCTAGCAATTTTTCTACTTTCTCTCTCATGAAAGTGTGGCTTAGATTAGTTCGCTTTCATGTAAATTTTCTTTCATGTAAATTCCCTTTCGTGCAAATTTCCTTTCATGCAAATAGGATTTATTTATGCAAGTAGAATAAACTGTCAAGCAAGTTTTCTACTTTCTCTCTTGCATACAGTCGTGGACACCGCCTTGGATTGATAAATTAAATGATGAGGATTACAATGGCCCCATCAGTTCTTCATATATAATAAAGTTGAATTGAAAGGATAATTTAGCAATGCAAAAATAGAAAGAACAAGGAATTTCCATAGAATTAAAAATGAAAGTAATGTAATGGAATATTAACTAAAATTCCATTTAATTTAAAATTAGATTCATCCAAATACCACAATTTTATTGTAATCTATAAAATAGTTTGTCATATTTATATGAAACCTTAAATCAATACACAATTAATTTAATTTAATCTTAAAAATTGTAGTCATTAAATTACTAATAACAGAACAAAATAAGTTTATAATTGTTTAAAAGAGAGGAGGTTATAACATGCTAGTTTATTAGGAAATTTTGCATGTGCATAATTTATGTTTTTATAGAATTTTTGGTTTCAATTTTTTTCATTATTATTTTTGTTTCTTTAAAGTATTTTTTATTGGTGGTATATGATTGCCTTATGACACTTTTTTGGATCAAATTTTATTTGTTCTTTCAATCCATCTTTCTTTTTTGTAAAGAGATATTAAATAATATGAAATTGTTCCTTAGCCTTCCTTTCAAATATTTGGTTTGATTCTAGAATTACTTTCTATTATAACCACGCTTGACTTATAAAACATACAGTAATTTATATTTTGCTAGGATGGTTCATTATGGCCTTAAACAAGAGGGCATTTCTGGTTGGTATCATGCATGTGAATGATGGTTCTAATCTAGGTAGTGATATTTATTGTTTAGTATTTGAATAAAAAATATAGGATCAACAAAAGGTGTGAAGAAAATAAAATAAAATTGAGAGAATTAGACTTGTAGAAAGAATGGTATCATACAAACTCATATTCTAAGGAAAATTCTAATATATTTACTAGGACAATGGATGCCTATTTAGTAGTATAAGTATTATATTAGAAATATTATAGGTATCTTCATGAAGGTTATATAATGTTATATGGAAATGAACCAATGCTTAACATTTGTTTGGATCAACCCTATTCCCTACCTAAGTTCCTTGACTGAACACTAACCCTCCTACATTTAGGAAGGAGAAAATGAGTCACATGCACACATTCCTTGTAATTAATTAAAAATAATGCATTCTTAACTAATTCAATTAATTATTTAGAGTTAAATAATATTACCTAAACATGCGACATTTGTTTGCTTAATCTCTCTTTTTAACTAAAAATTATAGATTCTAAGCATTTTATAATGCTTTTCTAGAGTTGCTATTTCTTGGTGTCTATTTGCACCACATCTATAACTTTTAATGAAATTATTGGTCCTTATGTCTATATTTTCTACTAGCATGGTCTTATGTGGATTCCATCATTTAAATATGATGAATGACTCCATTTAATAACTCCCTTTGGTGGCATTTACGTCCATATTCCTCATTCCCAATGGCTAATCAAATCTCACCACATGTTACATCATGTGTCTAAATACATGAGACTAGTAGGAAAATAAATATCCCATTTAATTAAATTTTTATTATTTGTCAAAAAAAAAATCTAACTCTAATGTAAGTTTCCATAATATGAAAAATTTACCAATACAAGACCTTGTTCCATATACCAAATGCATGACTATTCTTTTTTCAAATGTGTGATTTTTTGTGTAACCTAATATGCATAAGCTTAAAAAAATTAATGACCAAAAATGCACCTTTCCTTGGATTGGTTTATTTATTACTTGGTTGGACCACACTCTGTATATTTATTTAAAATTTCTATTTAAGTTCTTGTTTATATTTGAAAAGAGGAAAGATATTAAGATGAATGAGAAAATAATAGTCAATAAGAATTATTTTATAAAATTCATAATAACTTCGAAAATTCACATGATACAATTGCTTAAAAGTTATCCATACTACAATGCATACACATATCTAATATGATAAGTTATAATATCTACATGTTAGAAATCATACTATTTTCATCTTAACATTGACACATGTTAATATTTCTAATAAGAATTAGACTTATCATATTCAAAAAATTATAATACATGTAAATGCAATACATATATGTAATATGACAAGTCATAATATGTACACATTAGAAATAATACTATTTTAAACTTTTCATTCACAGATTTTAATAATATTTGTAATTAAAATATGACTCACAATACTAATATTTATGTATGTTTTATCATATAAATAATCATAATCGCGTAGATGCAAATTAATACATAAATGAGAAAAATTATAATAAATACAAACGGGAATTTTCTCCTTTTCTACTTAGGTAGGTGCCATTTTATTGTTAGTACTCCCGCGTGTGCCATGTGATTGTTAGGACAAGCAGAATTTGAGTTGGAGTTGGAAACCTGCGACAGGACAAACTACGTGCAGTATCACGATTCAACCTGTCTACACAAAGAAATTTGAGCCAAGTTAGAAATTATTTTCATGATAGATGATGAAAACATAGTAGTCTTATCACAACGATTACAACGTGTGGATACAAAGATTTTTGTTTCGTGCTTATTTTGCTGTCCTTTATTTTCTCTCTAGCTTAATTAAGCACATGATTTTGTTAAATTTAATAGTAGTTGTAAAGTATGCACTATCATTTACATGTTGAAATTTATGAGTTATTTTCCATCCAAATTTTTAAAGAAGTAATTAATATCATTTTTTTTGGATTTTATGTTCTTAAAGGAGTAAGAATTTTGTATACATCGCTTGTGAGTGTATACTTACTATCTTATATCCTTTAAAAATAATTGCATGCATATATATATATAGATACACCTACAAAGCTATATAATCCCATAAATTCTATACTTGTACTAATATCTCTTGCAATTACATTTTTATAATAATCATATAATAAAGGAATGATTGTAGAACAATAATTGATGCCTTAAGGAATTAATTTAAGATCCCTTCTATTACAAGACATCATCATGCCTATAATCCAATAACAATGATCAATTATTACCTTATAATGGTACAAATAGAATTAGCCTTTGCATTCAGACCATTAATGGAAAAACATCAAAATAATGGTACAAATGCAACTATGCTACATGCTAAACATGTAGGTGCAAGTGCCAATTCCTTAAGTAACACTTATAATTTTAAAAGAGTAAATGAACAATAGAATACCCCACCTAACAATGAGGTTATTCATACCTCTAAAAATATCTCAAATATGTATTTAGCACAAATCAAGTGTTCATAATCAATTTAATAAACCTTGTTGAAACAAAGGGAATAGGGTGCCCCACCTTTTAAGAGATGGAGCACAAGTATAGGGTTCCTATTTTACCTAGTTTCACTGCAGGGAACCTTAGAGATCTCAATCCAAGGATAAAATGAAAGAAAGAGATCTGTAATAAGGTTTCCTATGGTATGATTAATGACTAAAGAGGGGTTCAACACCAAGCTAGGGCTTGGAAAGGCTAGTAACATGCAAGACCTAATCTCAAAACATAATTATATGTAAAATAAATTTTTTATTTTTTCTGATAATCTACTATTTTTCCACGTGTAAAATAGGGAGCTTGATTTTCGGTGAAAAACCTACATTCACAAGAAATAAAAAAAATTATAATAATCAAATTAAATATAATTAAATTGGGAAGCTTATAATAAGGAATATATACTTACAAAATATATATTTTAAATGATTTCATTTGATCCCCCAAAAGGTATGTCAAAACTGGTTTCTTATCAGCATTCTGATAGGTGTAAATGAGGCTATGTTATAGATATGGTTTAAAACTAGCAAGGTTCTATCCAAGGGGGTTTGATCTAAGGTGGTTTGATCAAATTCTCTTCAATTGGAATCCTTTAAATGAAATTTTCAAGTCATAAATCATTATATTTTCTAAAAATATGTGATTTCAACAAAAAATAGAACATCCCAAAAAGTGTAAACCACTATTGTGGGATCATCTAGGGGCATATGAGTCCTGGTTTAGGGTTTTTGCATCTTTTTCAGCAAGTTATTTGTAAATTTTATTTTTCTGGGTTTTTATGATGTCTAAACTAACTGAAAATGTATATTTTAAGTCAATTTCAGTGATGCAAAATTTAAAAATGCAACCTAAATGTACTTTCACTAATGCACTATTTAGAAACCCTAGATGTCAATTAACTAATGCAAAACCTAATGCAATGTTAATGCAAGCTAGATCTAGAATTATTATGCACTCCAAATCAAAATTAAGATGTTCTAAATACAAGTTCACCGAAATAAAATAACAAAAATAGGGTGCCTGACCTTTTAGGCGATTGATCTCAGGGATAGGGTTCCTATTTCACCTTGTTTCACTCAAGGGAAACCTAGAGATCTCAATCCAAGGATAGAATGAGAGAACGAGATCTGCAATAGGGTGTCCTAGGGTATTATTAATGCCTAAAGAGAGTTTCACCACCAAGCTAGGGCTTGGAAAGACTAGTAACATACAAGACCTAATCTCAAAACCTAATGATACGTAAAGTTACACTAAATGAGCTAGAAATGAATGCAAAAACAAAAGAGAAGACTAAAGAAGTGAAGAGGGGCACTTGGAAACTTGTAGCAGCTTGAACAAAGTTATGAAATTTTGAAAAGGATAAATTTAATGCACACTACCCAACTCATATGCAAGGTTGGGTGATTTAGTTCTAGATTAGGGTTTTTGGGTAGGAACATAAATCTAGCATCTAGATGAGTCTAGAACACTTGAACTATAGAAAATCCACCAAACTAGGACTTATATGCCAGAAGTAGTGTCTCAGTCTTGCTTGTATTTTTTGAAAGATTGAGGTTTGAATCTTCTCTTCAATGTCTTCTCAGTCTTCTCAGCCTAACTTATGGATCTGAAAATTAAATTTATGCTCTATAGATGCCTTTTAATGATCTCCTAAACAAGGTGACAACTTGGACAACTTCACAAATTTTACCTCTTTTCAATCTTGCTTTTGGGTATGTGTAGGATCATGATGGGCCAAAAAGTGGCGATATGATGGGTTTTTGTAGGGTATGTGGCTAACAACTTTTTAGCCGATAGGCTATATATTGTGTGAGGTTTCGGCCTGAAACCTGTCTCACGCTCCCGTGAAACTAGTTTACCAGGTTGTTTGTAGTCAATAGTCCTCCAAAAATAATTCGATGGCATTGCCAACGTGTCTCATGCTCCGGTGAAATAAATTTACCTAGTTGTATGCAGTTGAGAGTCCTCCACAATCAATTTGATGGGATTGGCAGAACTGCAAAGTAATAATCTTTTATCACTGCATTTATTACCAACTCAAAAGTCGATGGAATGAAGTGCATAGATTTTTTTTTGAATAAATGCATAGATATTTCTTTCGAATAAATGCATAGAAGGATTTCTTGAAAGATTTAGTCTTTGTTGCTAGTCCTTTCGTTCAACACCACTTCCACTTTCACTGCCTCAACTGTTGTACAAAAAGACTACATATTGTAACAAAAAAATTACCAAGAGCCTATTGCATTTACGAAGAATTACACATTGCAAAGAGTTAATACACTGCACTGAGTTTGTTAGCGACAAGGATTACAGAAGAAGAACAATTAGCAGAGAATTTATATGACAGTCCAGAAAAAAAGGGTATGATAGTTACGTTATATCTACACATTTTTACTATTTTTCTGATTTCCATCTAAACTTTCACTATTTTCTCCTTTTAACTCCTGTATTTCTAGAGCTATGGATACAAAGTATTAGAATAGAATCTAATTTAAAAAACAAAATTGTTTGAAACACAAATGCATAATTTCTACCTTTGCCAGCTAAATGATGCTTTTCCCAAAGTTGACGCTAACTACACAATCCACAATTAATGTAAGGCATTCATTTTTAAAGTGGGGATTTTGTGTTTTAATGCCCTTCTACAATTCTATCCACTATGCAATTATCCTGTTTGCAGTAGGGTATCTAGATAAATTAGTGATGTTTAATATAATTGAATCTGTTAACATTTTACTTTCAAAGCTTACTTGATTTAGTTACTAAAACACTTCTATCAATATCCCCAACCTTCAGAGGTTGTGTTTTTAGCGCACTGGTATGAAATATTGGCTTCAGTAGAGGAGTAACTGTTATTTGGAATCAGCCAGTCTAGCAAAATTTAAACTTTTAACAGCTTTGGAATCAGGCTCTTCACTTGATTTCTGAGGTTGTTTATGCAATACCAAAGGATTCCAGCCTTGCGCTACAGGAATCCCTGGTCTGCTTGACATTCTCCTTCCACTTTGAGGTATTTGTTTATGTAAATGCTTTGTCAATGTGAAAATAGAGAATTGAAATGTTTGACACGTTTCTAGGAGCTTTTGTGGACAACAAGTCTCCTCCCACACCCCCCCAGCTGTTTGCTATTTTAACTTTGATATTTACATGCCACAATATTACTACTTCCACTTTTGCTTCCAGAGTTAGTCACTCCAACAGATAAAAATCACAAAAGTAAAACAAACAAAATTAATTTTAACTTTGCTATTTACCTATGACAATCATGTATTTTTCCAATTACTTTTCTTAAAACGAAAAATTCAAAGTTTGAATAATTAGGACTAGGATTTACTTAAAAAAATCCCACTGTCATTTGAATCCAATGATGCAAAAGGTGATTTAGAATGGGGTCGCCCTACTGTTTGTTTGATTCGATAGAACAACCGTGATTTTAGGCAAAAGGAAAAGGAGGGGAGCAATTAGGATAGTACAACGAAGACAATATTTAATGATTTATTTTAATGAGGACAAAAAGTGAGAGTGGACAAAGCTTTGACCCCTGGTTCACTTGATGATTATGAGAGATTAAAATCTTTCAATTCTGGACAAAAATGTTCGAGTGTCAATTTATTGTTCACAAACATATAAGTAGTCGGTCTAAGGTTGGGAAAGGCCTCCATTAGGACAAATATAGTTATGTTACTGTGACATCACAAACTCACCAACTTTTATTTTTGATGAATGAATACAAGAAACTTAGGGATTTGTCATCGAGGATTTTGGAAAGGAACATTATTACAATCCCAATGATCCACTACTTTGGAGATTCTCTCTACTTTTGAGTGCCCTTCTCAATTCTTTTGCTTAGGATTTTTTTCCTTAAGGCTTGGTAAGCATAAGCTTGGTTGCAAAATAATGACCCTAATGACCAACCACTAATACATTTGACTGCAAAATACGACGAAACTGTCCGACAAAATATGTAAAATTCGATGTTCGTCGGGTGCTTGTAAAATTTGATGTGTAATTTCCAATTGTTTCGAAAGTTTATCCCCGACGTCCGTCGAAAT